>OX419596.1:4942315-5183946 GCA_948473455.1 Teleiodes luculella
ATAAAAGCCTTGACCAGAAAAAAAAAGGCCTGCGATGGGGGTGGGCGACCATTTCTCAACCATTTCTATTACTAAATTAGTTTAATGGAATTTCCACCACAGAGTTTTTTTTATTTTTCTAGTCTGCCTTTAAAAATTCCTATTAGAATTGTTTTATAAAACTAGAAATAAATCGGTATTTCCCTAAATTTGATAAAAAACAAAGTTGTAAAACTAATTAACTGACTGAGTACAATTATTATATCAAGAAAGCATTTATATCCATAATTTTACGTACATTGTTGTCACCCTATCTTAAAGATTTCATACAAATTTTAATTTCGAATTATATCGTAAATACTGCACCGATTGGTTTCAGATAAATCTAGAACCTCAGTGACGGAAGTTTTCTTTGCTATGAATAGCTTTACAACCTAATTAAGGCAAAATTCAGCTAATGTGACGGTATCAAACATGGGCCACACGAAATGACGGTTCGAAATCTTGTTTCTGCTTTTTCTAATTATATGTTGTTACGAGAGTGGATTTCAAATGTTGGGTCCCGTCACGTATCATACGTGACGGTGCTAGTATACTTAATCTGTCTCCAAATGGTATATTTGTCGAAATATTGACAAATGAAAACTGATCCACAGGATTCTGTGTGGATCATGTTTAAAAAAGAATTTCATGAAATCCTTTGTGTTTTGTATGTTGTTCGCGTGCTAGATATTATTTATTGCTGCGTCACTGTGCAACATTACAGTCAAATTGAACTTTATTTGGCTAGTTTTTTATTTTTCCAGCATCCAAAATCTCAAGCGTCATTTCATGTGTACCATGTTCAAATGCCAATCATTCTTACAAATTAGCGTCACTTATGGTTTAGATATGAAAATAAGAAATGTTTTTTGCGTCACTGAGGGACTAATTAGTCTCCTTAATTAATTAACAAAGGGCCACATGACGTGATTGTAATATGGTAGGGGTAGGTAATGAATGATGGAATGGAACGAAAACGAATTTATCAAGAACACAGACTAGGCTGTATGGCCTTTGAACCCTTTGCCTTTCTCATAATGGATAAATAATTTAAAAAGAAATCTTTTTAGGTTAGAAAAGAATAAATTTTGATTTATTTTGCAATACTACAAAATAAATAGATAGGGACCTAAGATTACGAAAATGACCTCAATAAGACCTTTTACGTGTGAAGACATGTTAAAGTTCAACAATGTGTAGGTATAAACTCTTTGCTTGTTACAAATTTTGTTTGCTATAAAATTACTTTAATTACTAGTTTTATTTCAGGAATTTGGACCCTCTTACAGAAACTTATGGATTGTCTTTTTATACTCAATACCTGGCACATTGGCCTGAATACTTTCAGGTTGCAGAATCACCAAGTGGGGAAATAATGGGTTACAGTAAGTACATACATAATAAAGTGCATTTCATATCAGTAATGTAATTGTTTATTTGTAGGTCAGTACCTAATCATAGATAATTTTAATTATTATTATTAATATCAATTGCATGTTACGTCTTACTGCTGAATTGAATTATTGTTGTAATTTGTTTTGATGATCAGAGATGTACATAATTATCTTTTATTTTAGTTATGGGTAAAGCCGAGGGCCACGGCGAAAACTGGCATGGGCATGTTACAGCACTCACAGTCAGCCCTGATTACAGGAGGCTGGGTCTTGCCGCTACCCTTATGAGCATTCTTGAAGATGTATCTGAGAAGTTAGTAATGTTCTTTAAGAATAATATGTCCATGTAGAGATAAGCTGTGTTTAATATTTTGTTTTCTTACAGGAAAAAAGCTTACTTTGTGGATCTGTTTGTAAGAGTGAGCAATAAAGTAGCAATAAATATGTACAAAAATTTGGGCTATATTGTATATAGAACAGTCCTTGAGTACTATTCAGGAGACCCTGATGAAGATGCTTATGGTAAACAAACATTTTAATAATTATATATATTTTGTTAAATTATCATGATGTAAATATAATTTTTGTTTTTTATTCACAGACATGAGGAAAGCATGTTCAAGAGATATAACGAAGAAATCTGTAGTACCACTCACTCATCCAGTGAGGCCAGAAGATGTAGACTGAGAAATGAAATGTAATGATAAAAACTGACTAAAATAAACATTTGCATTATAAGAAAGTTGTTTACTTACAAAATAAAAACATGCTCATCATTCTTAATTGCTATCACTATCACTGCTAGTACTATCTGGATCATCTCTATCAATGTTTGCATTACTTTCACTATTTGATAGGTTTGCAGTGTCTGCTGGTTGGTCAGGGGTTCTAGGACTATGTTCCTCAGGATTTGTGACATCCTGTTGGGTGGGTTCACTTTGATCATTGTTTTGATCAGACTCCTGTGTCTGGCCAACTTCATCTTCATTCTGACTTGGATCTTGGATACTGTTATCAGAATCTTCAGTCACTTCTTTTTTCTTCCGCCATTGTTTAGCAGCAGCAAGGAGTTTCAAATTAGGTCTAACCATTTCATCTTCTGGGAATATGTAGTCAAACACTTCTTCCCATCCTTCTTCCACACCACCTTCACTAATAATTTTCTGCCTCTTCTTAACTCTTCTAGGCATTTTAGCCAAAACTTTTTCAAGTTTGATTTCCTCTCCTATTTCTGTTTCAAACTCTTTCCATGCTTCTAGTAACAGTACCCTTGCTTCCTTTTCTCCAGCACTTCTAAGACTATCATTGGCTCGTTCATACACTCTTCTGGCCAACTCAACATTAATGTTGTCAGGATTCTCTGCATTCAACTCAAATTTGGCATATGACAGCCAAACTTTTACATGAACTGTTCTTTCTAGTAATCTCTCATACAGTTGCCTGGCTCTCTCTGTCTCTCCTTGAGATATTTCAAAGTCTATGTAACTTTTCCACAGCAGTTCAGGCATATCCAGTCTAGGTTGTCCCACAGCTATTTCATATATAGCTCTGGCTCGATCTATGTCACCTAACAAAGTTTCTAGCTCACCAAATTTTATCCAAGTGATGCAGTTTTCAGGTCCATATTCCAGGAATTTTTGATACAGAATCCTGCACCTATCAAATTCTCTTAGTTGGATTTCCAAATCAATGTATCCTCTGTACAATTTGTCTCTAGGACACATTCCTAGCGCTAAACCTAAAGTTTTTCTGGCCTGTTTAAGATCTTTACATCTCACTTCAAATTGTGCATACATCAGCCATATTTTTGAAAAAGTGAATATCTTGTGTGGAATCAGTTCTAAACAGGTTCTGTAAACCTGTCTAGTGCGTTCTATGTCCTCTGCTTCTAATTCTTCATATAATGCATAGTTAATCCAAAGATAAATATATCTTCTCCAAAACTGTTTGTCTTTTGTTGGAGGCACATTTGCTATGGCTCTTTCATATGTATCTCTTACATCATCTACATTTCCTTCATTTTCAACAAGTCTTATAAAATCAAACCATGCATCATAATTAGTAGGATTCTCAATTACTTCCTGCTCATACATGTACTTTCTCTTATTGACAATAACATCTTCAATACCAGACCTATCACCATATTTTTTCTCATGTATGGTGTAAGCTTTGTACAGTTCTTTGTTTCTGTCTTTTGGGATGTGATCCAAAGCATATTTGTAAATTACTCTGGCTCTATCATGTTCTTTTTGATTCTCTTCAAATTTGGCAAATGCAATAAACAATCTTTCATCAAGTTCTTCATCTCCAAAGAATTCTACTGCTCTCTCATAAACTTTCCTAGCTCCATTGATAAATCCATGGTTCTCCTCAAATTTGGCATATTTAATCCAATGTTTTACATCAGGATGGACCATAACAAACCTCTCATAGATTTGGCGTGCTCTATCCAGCTCTTTGTATCTCAGCTCAAAGTTAATGTAGGTCTGCCAAGCCTGCTCATCTGGCTGCCACTCCATCCATCTTTCAAACACCTGGGGATAGAAACCAGCCAATTTAGGTTCTCTTCCTTTCTATTATACAAAGAAAGAGATCTATACTAATTGATAATAAATACAAAAGTTGACATGAGTGACAAGAAGAATTAAGTCTGATTTTTAAATAACATACTTGTCTTGCTCCAGCCACATTTTCCAGCATCTCTTCCATATAAGTGTATTTATACCAGAATTGTGACACTCTGGGAAGGATAGTGACAGCTCGGTCCCACAAGTTTCTGGCATGGTTCACTTGACGATTCCTCATTTCCATTTCAGTGTACTTCAACCTGTAATTTTGAAAATAAAAAACATTAAAATTTGTTAAGTTCATAAGTACAGCTGCTTGGTACCTATTAGGTAAAGTAGCAAAACAAAATATAATCTTTGTAGAAAAATAAGATCGAAAATAATAATATAATCTTACCAAAGGGTAACATTTCGATGGTCGACATCCAGAGCACGCTCATATATAGATCGAGCCCTCTGAATCTGTTTTTGAGATTCTTCCCATTGAGCATATTTGAGCCAGTTGCCAATTACCTAAAATGAGAATAGAAATTAAAACTTAAAACCATCGCTTGACACACTATTCTATACCTATTAGCCAAGCTGTTTTATTTACAAACTAACTTACCATACGATTCTTCCGAATATTATCTTCAAAGGCTTTTCTTTTTCTGTGCTGATAATCTCTTAGTTCTTCTGGATCGGAGATCTTCTGTTTTGGCGGTGGTGGCAAGATCTCTAGATCGCGCTCTTTAGCCTCTCTCAACAATTGTTCTGCTGTGATTTGGATCTCTGCGGGCGCTTTATTCTTCACCTGTAAATGTTACATACGTTTAAATTTATAGAAAAAGATAAAACAGGAGGAAATAATAGTATAATATTATATTCTTGTTGAAATCCAGTGATGTTTACCTTTGCTACTTTAGGCATTTTGGTTGCTTTTCCTTCCATGATTATGTGGCTGAGCTATTTTACTTTTAAAATTAATTAAGGATATTTGTACAACTTTGGTAAAAAATTACAAAAAATGCACAAATAAAAAATTACACGGTTATTTCTCTTTCTTTTGCGTCTGCGTGCGTTTTTTTTTTACGTCGTGCGTGGATGCGGTGGCGGTGCGGCCTCACGTATTTCACTGGCGACAGCGACAAAAGACAAAAGGGACGCAGTTATGCGCAAGAATGAGCGCGGTGTATTTGTATCTCATTCTAACGCATAACTGCGTCCCTTTCGTCTTTTGTCTTCGTCGCCAGTGAAATAGGTTTTTTTTTTAGTTTCACTTTTTTTAGTTCTTTTATTGCTTTTAGGATAGGCAAAAGGTGCAAGGACATACAACCCTGTCTTTAGTAATCTTAAATTAGGATTGTAAAGCAAGAAACCTCGCCATATTGCGGAATTTCAATGAAACCACAGAATACCAAATAGTAGTCCCTCTAATTTTGATGATGATGACCCTGATGAAACTAATTTTATAAGCCAAATTGTTGCCATTTTAGTAAAAATATACAGGTGGCGCCCCCAGAGCAGGTTTCTTATTTCTTTGGTCAGGCTGCTCAGGCTTTAAGATTACGACATCGGCCAAACGAAGCCAAAACCAAAATGTAGAGGCCGCCGCCGCCGCCGAGGCCAAGTCACGTCACACACACACACAGTCACATGATGACTAAAGACGACGAAATGAAACTGAAGAAATAATGACTGAAGATGAAGACATTAAACTTGGATAATGCAAGAAACTACTAAAGACTAGGCTGTATGGGCTTAGATCCCTTTGCCTTTTCCATAAGGGAGAAAGAAACTAAAAAAAATAATTATTTAAAAATAAATTATTTATTTTGAGGTTATGTAGTGGTTATATACTCATTGGTTATGTATGTATGTATGTATGTCAGTTATGTTGTGGTTGGTTCACTTCACTGTTGGATTTTAGTTTAATTATTATTTGAAGATATAGTTAAACAAATATTGTATTGAAATGGTTTCCGTACATTATAATATTACAAACTCGTGAAATAAGACAGTAAAGTTGATCTTATTCTTATTCAGAGAAACCAAACAAATATGTTTCGGGTTGCACTATCCCGAAGTTTTTTTTCAGCTTCTACTTGTAAGTTAAAATATTTAAACTTAAATATAGTTTGAACTAGAACTACACACACACAGAAGGCGGGGTGGAGGCGAAGACGTCGTCTTCTGTGTATTGAAGTATTCTTAGAGCTACCTATTGCTGATAAAAAAAAATATTGCTCCTATTAAACCAAGCAACTTTAGCATTTATAAGAATAGAAAAGAAAGGAGGAATAGAAATAACATAAAATATTATCTAACTAGCCCCTTTACTATGTTACATAAGGAAATAATGTATATTCCATTACAGTTCTAGGTTTACGGCAG
Organism: Teleiodes luculella; assembly: GCA_948473455.1. Lineage (NCBI taxonomy): Eukaryota > Metazoa > Arthropoda > Insecta > Lepidoptera > Gelechiidae > Teleiodes > Teleiodes luculella. The sequence goes on from OX419596.1 coordinate 4,948,671, forward strand.
ACTGCTTATCAATCTATAAATGCAGCAACACAACCAAAAGGGGGATATACCAATGACCAAATAGATTACATTAAATCAACAGTTCAAAATAAAATCGATAATTGGGAATCCTTTAGAACCACCATTTTGAGTAAAAAAGGTTCTATCAATGATAAGAATGTAGATGGAGTGGTGCTAAAATTGCTAGTAAATTATAAAAAGAGGGATTTAGCTCTGTCCTATATAAATTACTTAAAACAATCTGGAGATCCATTTAGTCTTGGAATGATAAATGGTGTTTTAAAATTGTACCATGTAATAAGCAAAGAAAAGCCGTTAACAGATGAACAGAAACAATTTATTTTGGATACATACAAAAATCTGTATGACAAGTATGAAGTATTGGATACAGTGACGTGCAATGTGTTGCTTCATGCGCTTTGTAGCATTGGTGAATGGAAAAAGGCTCTCAAAGTTCTTAATGATATTTTTATGACGGGCACACCATCCCACTCTGCATTTAGCACCCTTATAGCAACCTTGTTTGACCTCAATAAGAAAGAAAATGCAATGAGTATGATAGAAAAAAGTCTAAGCAATCAGCGTCCTTTATTCAATAATGCCTATGAAGCCTGGAAAAATTATATTCTGAGAAAATGCAAAGATAAAAGCAGTATTGTTGATTCTCTAGAAGAAATTTGTAAGCATATATCTAAAAACTGTGTTACAATACCAGAAGAAACAGCAGAGATGTTGAAAGAAACTTATGCTCATTTAGGTTGGCATGCAAGGATTACTAGAATAAAAAAACAAAAGTATGGCATATTATTTAAGCTGCGTTTCCACTGGGCAACATTTGGCGCACAACATTTTGAAAGTTAGGGCAGGACTTTTGTTTAACAACATTGTCTATGCATCCAGTCCGTCATCCGCTAGTCGACATGTTGCGCGTTGTTGTGCAACGTTGCCGTACATCTTGAGCGTCACGTGCTGCGTGTCAATTGTTGCCTAGTGGATACACGGCTTTATACTACTAATATCTGTTAATATTATAAACACAAAAGTTTGTGAAGATGTATGCATGTATAGATGACGTTTGTTACTCTTTCATGCAAAAACTACTTTAAGTGGATTTTAAAGAATCTTTGCAATAATATGGCTCATATATCAAAATATACATCAAAACAGGCTACATTTTACTGCTGGAAAAAAGAATTTAGTATTTCACAATATACAAAAGCATCGCTGAGTTTACATTTTGATTCTTAGCTTCAAATTGACCCTTTCCACTCCTCTAAAAACTCCCTAAAGGTATATAACTAGGGAACGGGATGGGCACTAGTCTGTAATCAACAACAACTGTAATCCCTACCCTGTCAAGGCCAGCGGTGCACTTATAGACTAGTAGTAGTATAAATTGCATTTAAATTTATCTTTTTTTCTCTTTTCAGTGGCCAGTGTGTTTATTGCAGGGAAACATTAGACAGTTTGAAATTGACAGAAAATGAATTTAAATTACTGCAAAAGAATGTTAAGGACAAGCTTATTGTAGGATCTGATATCCTTTTGAAAACATCAAAAGAAGAATTAAAACTATTTTTACACTTCATAGAAAATACTTCTCCTTATGATATCGTTGTGGATGCCTTAAATGTTTGTTATGCTGGAGGAAAACAACAAGTAGCCAGAATCGACACATTAATTTATGTCTTAGAACATTTCAAGCAGCAAAATAAGAAAGTATTGTTGATAGGAAGAAAACATATGGCAAAATGGCCCAAAATGAAGCATGTTATGAATAAAACTTGTCATTTTATGACCGATGACCTGTAAGTACGAATAATAATATTATTTATATTTTAGTAGTAATGTAAAGCCTGACCAGAGAAATAAAAAACCTGCTTTGGGGGCGCCACGTGTATATTTTTGAGTTTATGGTAACAATTTCCCTTATAAAATTAGTTCCTTTGAAATTCCGCAATATGGCGAGGTTTTTTATTTCTCATGCCAGGCCTTAAAATGAATTACTATGACACAAAGTTGATAAATGAAACATCTAGTTCCGTTTTCACACCTAAATCACTGAATGGATTTAGATGAATTTCGGAAAGAAAGTATGCGTGTCGATGTCGAATTAAAAATTGTTTGTACCCTAGTAAACAGTCTACTTTTTACTTGTTGGAATACATCTACTTGTTATGGGAAAAAATGTAAATCTAGACAAAAATTGTTAAGTTTATCAACTTATCTATCTATTAACCCTAGAGGCATATCTCGAATAATAGTGTATTCTATTAATAATTATGACTGAATAAAAATATTTTTCTTAAATTTTTAGGTCACAAGATGATCCCTATTTCATAACGGCGGCGATTCTAAGCGGTTCCCAAACCGATTTTATTTCGAAGGACTTGCTACGAGGACACAGATTCAACCTTCAAGATGAACATTTAAGGCACATTTTCCAGCGTTGGCAGTGGCAACATCAGTGGAAGGCATTCTTAGGCAAAAGTGGTGTACCTTTTATTCAGGTGATTTTATAGTTAAAGCCCGACCTAAGAAATAAGAAACCTCGCCATATTGCGGATTTTCAATGGAACTAATTTTATAAGGGAAATTGTTGCCATAGTCGTAAAAATATACACGTGGCGCCCCCAGAGCAGGTTTCTTATTTCTTTGGTCAGGCTTTAACATTATTAATTCTCGCTGTTATTCTCTAATCATAAATTAAAAGGACAGGACATGGTAATTTTAATAGAAGTCGCATAGAATGCGGGGGCAATCTGTATTACAGGCTGCTAAGGTTTGAATGATGTTTAAATAAGAAGGCGCTGGTGTAGGGTTTACAATTAAGACGTATATTGTTTTAAAGATACAGTAAGTATGAAATTTAAAATAAAGAGTTGTCCACAATGGCTGACAGACGGACGTAAAGTGAGCGAGCCGCGATTCGGCTCCCGCGCCCCGCGTCCCCGCGCGGCGATGATGACGCGATGATGGTCGCTCGCTAACACAGGCTGTATATAAATTTGGATATCGTCTCGCAGCCTGCCCTAATTTATTATGTGGTATAGTACTAATTACAACTTTATTGTTTCTTATTATGGTCGTACTTTCACTGTGATAACTTGCGACCACCCATTGCGTTCCCATTTTTGAAAGGATCATGTGTTATTTGGAATCTGTTATAGGGGCATTCACTGAAAAATCTACTTTTGTCGGGCACGTGACGCGTAATTTAACTAAAAATCGGCTTGCTGGCATTATTTGAAGTCTGCTTAATAGACAACTGACCCCCCTTAGTAACAGCAACTAAGAAAAGGGTGTCAATTGTTCCTGCAGCTGACCATACAAAGCGTCACGTGCCTGACACCTCCGTGGAATCACAGTAAAACCAGTAAGTTATCTTCATACAAACAAACAAAGGTTTGAATGTGTGCGTCCACGCCGCGCAGGCACGCGCTGTCACGCACACACTAGCATAAAATAAGGGGGAACAAGGGGGGGCGGCAGTATGGGCTAAATGCAAGCATGTGCGTGACGGCACGTGCCTACACGCCGCGCTCACATTCAAACCGATGCGGCTAGTTGGTACGGAGATAATTTACTGCTCTGAGTCTACTGTGGTGGAATGCACCTATAAATCAATGTGGGTTCGCCCTTCACCGTCGTGAAATGCACTTTAATAATAATATTACGTTTCCAGCCTCCTCTCTCAGTGACTCCATGCGCGCAAAAGAAAAACTCAATCTGGCACATACCCTTTGAAAGAGAATACGAAGATCCCTCAAGATCCGGGCTCGTGAAAGATGGCACCCCAGACTGGGGGAGCTGGCTCTGTCTACAACCTTTGCCTGTTAGATGACAAATAAATTGTATAAAATAAACGATTTTTTATTTTGTTATTAGTACTTAGTGTAGTGCTTAGATCGTGATTTAAGGTGTAGTGTCCAACCGAAACAGGATTTAGAGCTGAAATCAAAACTTATCTATTTATTTAAGAGACTTGTTTGTTTACAGAACAGGTCCAAAACACAATCATAGTGAAATTAAAACAATTATGTACAGTCTGACAAAAAAGAATAGAAATTAAAAAGTAGCAAGTAGCAACACTGTAGTGTCGTCCCTTTCCAAATAATTAATCGTGAAAAAGAGACGAAATCAAGTGTTGCTACTTGTTTATTTTTACTCTTTTTTGTCAGACTAGCATAAGAACTACTGTAACTGCAAGAACTATTTTTGCTTGTATTTTTTTACTGATATTTAGTATATTTTTTTATTACCTGCACATCCGAGAGGTAAGACAGTATGTAATTGTAGCTGACTGTACATTTTCTGCCTATTTAGGAATCTGCCGTTTCAAGAATCTGCTGTTTAAATAATCTGCCATTTCCAGAATCTGCCATTTACCGAAAAAAGGGAATTATAGAATTTTACATAATTAGCTACATTACGTCTAGACAAAACTAAGAGTGTGCCGAAATTCCGTAGATTTCTTAGTGTATGTTATGTATTCAGCCGAATGTATTGGTTACTGTATCTCGACGCTATATCAGAAAAATAAAACATTATACGATCGAAAGAACAGCACTAGTGATACAAATAGTAATTAAGAAATTCTTTGGTTGATGGCATGAATTTAATAAGTAATAGTAGGTACTTATATGTATTTCATTAATTAAGTTAAAGGATACTACCATTACCATCGGTACTACTGTGGTCGAAGATACAGAACCTCCTCCGCTTTATAGATTTCACTTTGATAGATAGATACTGGCGATTATGTGTAGGGATAGGTATATATTTTTCCCATTGTTCATTTATTTCTTTCTGATTGACATTAAGCCGTCATATCATATTGTACCATACACGGGATAGTAACACAAATCAAATTCTTGTATTTATTTATTTTCTTGCTTTATAAATTGTTTGTATCAGTATCTCTAGGTAATCAATAGACGTACATCATGCCTGATGACAGAGATAAACGTTTTAAGGAAAAGGAAAAAGAGGCTAAGGATAGAGAAAAGGCTAAAGAGAAGGCCAGATCAGAAGAAGAAAAGAAGGAGCTTAAAAGAATACAAAAGCAGCAAAAAGAAAATGCAAAGAGAGAAGATAAAGCGAAGAAACAAGGCTCCACGAAAGAAAAGAATAGTAAGTACCTACATTATTGTTTTGATACAAAAAGTATTGCATGAAATAATGCTTAGACAAGCAGATTCGCGCAGATTTCTCGTACAGACATCGAACTTTGTGTTGAATTTGACTCTCTGTTCTGTATTATTGTGCTTCTACACACACGGTGCAAGTAACTTGCGCATGTTGAGTCAAATAACTTGGTTTGAAAGCACTAAAATTGTAAAATATGTCATGGCATTCCTTAATAATTGGTCACACAGATATAGATTTGATTAGATGCGGCAAGTGTCCAAACGTTTTTTTTTTAATTGACCAATCAAGCTTCACCGGACTTGCGGGGGAGCAGAAAACTACCCCAAAAAACAGCCATGTACCAACGTGACTAGGGGCGGCTCGAGGGAGCCTCGGACCTAGGCCTAGCGCGTTGATAAAATGAATTGGGTGTTCACAGAGGAAGAAGCTTGGCCATTCGAGCACTACTACAGGCGCTCAGTGGACATGGACCGCGTGGCTGCGCTCGCGCGTCCGAACTCGCGGCGCCTGCGGTCTCTATGGGACGAGAAGGCCGGCTACATGCCGAAGGATCGCAGGGACAAACTGAAGAGTGCTCTCGAAGAGGATTACTTCCTGAGCCCTGAGTGAGCCTTTCAGTTTATTCGTATTATGACGAAGTTGGCGTAGGAGTCTCTGAATAGGGAAGTGTCCTGGGAAAAATAAATCGGTTCTAATTAGACCGTCAGTTATATTACCGAAAAAAAATTATCAGGTTTTTTTTTTTCAATTTGACGAAGATATATCGCATCAAAATGTAGGAGAAGAGTGCTATGACGTCCCTTTTTCCGTACAATTTGTATGGCGGCGTGTCGTCACTGGAAATTTCAAAGTGCTGTATCGTCGGCATTTTTCGTTTGCCAGGCAAAAAAGAATACGTGTACATAATTTTTTTAGTAATGTTATGTGGGGAAAGTGATCTTACCCTTAACTCTTCACTATAGTACCTATATCACGAGCTATCCTGTCCAGGCGTGACCGAGCAGGAAGACGTCAAAATCCAACTGACTCAACCCATGAATATAAATGTCTCGAAATAGATTTAAATTTAGAATGTACTTGCAGCAAGGCCGACAAGCAAAAGAGATGCCATATCATGTGGTTTCAATAAATGAACTTGTCTAGGGCACCTGTCGAGCAGACCTTTGGAGCGGTTAATGATCGTTTCTTACCTTGTCTTTTCACTGTAATTCGTTTGTTGTGTCTGTTCAGTTGAGATGCCCATACTGTCACCTTAACGGTCACCTTACGATCAGATAAAATCATGTCATAAATGTTACCATCTTGGCTGTTATCGGTGACTGCCATGCCACTGTCTACGAGGATCATCTTCGACACTATGAAAAAGTTTGGTCTCCGCCACCCACTTACTTACAAGTATCTACAGTAGCACGTAAAGGCTTTAATACAACTAAAAAACGTGTTTCCATAAATCTCTTCATGTAGGTAACTAGGTACTGGTCGTCCGATCCGATACGCAAAATTCTCCATTTTTGAAGTTCGTCTCTACATTATTTGTAGGGGTCGTGTGTGAAGCGCCTGCAAATAAATTAATTCAAAAAATATCTAGCAATGTTTTATATTCGAATCGAATCGAATTTGTTGGCTATAGCAGTACCTACTTACCGTTGTACTCCATACAGAAAACGCATTTTGACAAGCTTCTTCTTTTTGAATAACAACTGAATATCAAATACAAGTCAATGACGCTAGGCGCTATGTAAAACACCCCTGAACACCACCGGCGGAGTCCCGCGGCGCCTGCGGGGTGCGGGGCGTGGAGCTCATTTTAGCGCGGGGGAGTGAGTGTCCTTTCTGTACGGGTTAGTACTATTATTTTCTTCTGTGACTTAGGCTGCGTTTCCACCAGAGATGGACAAGGATACATTGCGAGTATTGTGTTTCTAAAATATCAATAGAATCGCTGTGCTGCTAAATGTTGCCATCCTAAGTATTGTTTTTTTCCAAATACATTCGTCGCTACTAAGGGGCAACGCAAACAGAAGACGGCAAGACGGCGAGGCGAGGATACGGCACAGGCGCGGCGGTGTATCGACTGAAACTGGTTTAACATACGGTTGAAAACGGCATGCCAAAATCGAGTAGCGCGCGGCGCGTCGAAGCTGCCACGAGAGCCGGCGCGAGACCGCCGCGCCGCGCCGCCGTATGTCAAATATTTAAGGTTTGGTTTTGATTGATACACCGCCGCGCCTGTGCCGTATCCTCGCCTCGCCGTCTTCTGTTTGCGTTGCCCCTTAGGTAGGTACTTACGAGTATCCCATTTCTGGTGGAACGCAGCCTGAACCACCCTTGACGCCTATTTATAAATCCCTTGTCAAAGTCACGGTTACGATTCAAAGAGGCGTAATAAAAAGAGTTGTTGATGATAGACAAACGGAGCAATACTTCCAAGCCCTTGCGGAGGCGTCTCGGCGGAGCGCCTATGGCGGCGGGGGCGCGGTCGCCCTGATGGGCGGGGGGGGCGGCGGGGCTTGCATGGGCTCCATGGATCGCAAGGAGATAGCGGCCAAACAGCGCGAGCTGCAGCAGCGACAGAAGTGGCTGGTCAACTTTAGCGCGCAAGTGAGTAGCACAGTAATGGTTCTCTTGATGCACTTCTGTTTCCTATACTAAGCGTATAATAATAATAATAATAATAATGTAATGGGGTGGCCTGGCCAGCTCAGCCATTTACATTAGAGACTCAGGGTTTTCTAGCTAGCAGGGGTGGTTTGGTCAAGAGAAACACAGAACACAGGTTACAACACGGCTTTATTCATTAGGCAAGGCATCGGCGGTATAAGCTTAACAGGTTGGCTCGGGGCGGACGGGAATGGTTTCCAGGTCGGGACGAGGGTGCGGGAAAGTTCAGGAGAAAGGGGCGCGATTTCGAGGGGATGTATCGCGCTGAATCTAGCACCTCTGGTCGGCGTGAAGGGTTTCTCGGCGTAGGGCTACGCACGCCCGGGGCTCTCAACCAGGATATATCCGGGACCGCCTCCGGGGTCGCGAACGTGCTTAGGGCAGGGGCTCTCGATCGCACACTAGGGCGAGACCGCCTCCTTGGGCCCCTCAGGGTTTTCGACCGCGCTAAAGCTGGGACCGCCGTCGGTAAGGGGTAGGTGCAGGGGCTCTCAATCAGGGTGGCCCGAGACCGCCGCCTGTTCACCCTCGAGGCTCTCGACCGGGCTTTAGCGGGGACCACCGCCGGTATTTCGTGCACAGGGCAAGGGGTTCTCGATCGTGGATTGCCACGAGACCACCTCCTTAGTCCCCTCAGGGTTCTCAACCTGGCTTGAGCTGGGACCGCCGTCGGAAAGTGTGAGGTGCAGGGGCTCTCAACCAGGATAACCTGAGACCGCCGCCTGGTCACCCTCGAGGCTCTCGACCGTGCTCAAGCTGGGACCACCGCTGGTTTATCGTGCACGGGGCAAGGGGTTCTCGATCGTGGATCGCCACGAGACCACCTCCTTAGCCCCCTTCAGGGTTCTCAACCTGGCTCAAGCTGGGACCGCCGTCGATAGGTGCAGGGGCTCTCAACCAGGATAACCTGAGACCGCCGCCTGGTCACCCTCGAGGCTCTCGACCGTGCTCAAGCTGGGACCACCGCTGGTTTTTCGTGCACGGGGCAAGGGGTTCTCGATCGTGGATCGCCACGAGACCACCTCCTTAGCCCCCTTCAGGGTTCTCAACCTGGCTTAAGCTGGGACCGCCGTCGATAGGTGCAGGGGCTCTCAACCAGGATAACCTGAGACCGCCGCCTGGTCACCCTCGAGGCTCTCGACCGTGCTCAAGCTGGGACCACCGCTGGTTTCGCGTGCACGGGACACGCGACCTACGTGAACTACCCTTCGCGCCAACCAGAAGTATTCACTATGCGAAAACGGTACAAACGGTGCTGGTCAGGGAACACAGGGCGCAAAGGGATACGTGGTTAAATGAGAACACAAACGCGGATCAAATATAGTTAAAAGGTGGATAGGACTTACTGGATTTAGGCTGGAACGGAGAGGACGCCAACAATTCGAACGTTCGGGAAGCGCTAATCAACTTTATAATAAACTGAGTGGTTAGCCGGGTACAAGGTATACTGGATTGCGTGCCTAGTCGCGGGACGTCCTTCTTCGTTGGTGGCTGGTGCGAGACTGTTCCCTCGTCCTCCTCGACTGCCCGGTAATAGCCCGGCGGGCAACGCTATCCCCACCGCCGAAACCGGTCGTACTCAGGCTCAGGGCAGGGCCGTATTCGGCGGTGAAGCAGGGCAGAGACCCACGGCCGGCGTGGGTCGTTGCATTCCCCCCCTGGACAGCGAGATTTTTTCCTGCGGGGAAAAAATCACAAGGCAATACCGACTCCGAGCACCCAACAGCTATATCTGTTTATTTGCTAAAGTCAGACTGGTCAGGAATGGGCAAGATATGCCCCAAGGGTTCTGGTTTAATCATGTGAAACTAATGTATTCTTTTATGTTGTTTTTTTTTTCTAATTTAATTCCCCCTTTTTTTTTTTACAAATGCCTTGCCTTTACAGGATAGAATGACTTTATACAATAAACATAACATAACTGGTTGGTATTATCATATACTTCTATATGAATAAAGAAATAGGGATACGATATTCCCTGTTTAAATATTCTAACAAATGGAATGGAAACAACTACAAAATAACAAAGCGTAAATCCGTACGTATACGATGTATGGCTTTGGTGCTCCATACTACTTATCTATAAATTGTAAACTCTGTGTCTATAAATTAAATAACTGGGTTAATAAACTATTATATATCCGTACGTATTTACTCCTCAAAAAAAAATAAACATCATCTTTACTGGTCGTATTATAACTTTTATCTTACGTTTCGCTGGCAAAAAAAAAAAATTATCTTACTTTGCGTCCACTGACTACGTTATAATGTGAAGTTATCACTGTTTTTTTTTTTAAAAGAAAGAAGCTAACAACTACATAAATGTGCATAAACAACAACAACGGTCACACCTTCTGTGCGTTGTCATTTTTACGAAGCGCGCTTCTATACGTACCGGGCTTGTTAGTTATTTTATTTGTCGGGACTGGGAACCTCTAGTTGATAAGAACTAAGAACACAAGAAAGTGTAATCGGTGTTGCAACAAATTGTTTGCTACTGGTTTGTCACTGGACTCAGTCTTTTAGCTACTAAATAATACTGAGTAGTTTACTTTTATTTAAATTACTTTATTTCTAACCTATGTTCAAAACGAACTAAACTTGTACCCGTTTAATCAGTCTTTCAATAATAGGAACTTTTATTTATTTACTAGTTTAAACGACGTTTTGTAAATATCACAATAACAAGCGGGTGCTAGTCCCGTATAGCATACTAAATAACAACTTATAAATTATATTTTAAATAACCAACAAGTGTTTTTCATGATACTGGTAACACGTCTGGATTTATCTTTCTATGTTTACTTATTAGCAATTAATGACTTAGAAAAATTGTAAATAAGCACTGGTCGGCTATCCGGCAACTATATTCTGTTGTTCTAGCAAACTAAAACTAAAGCAAAAATATCTGGTAACTACATTTTACGGTAGATCCTAATGATCTGAGAAAAAATATTTATTAGACACCTATTAATTGTTAGGTTTTGAGACAGGAAAAATAATCATAAAAGAAGAGAAAAAAAATCAAGGAGAAAACTTAACTTAACATACGGAGTACGGCCGGTCTTGACGTTTGCGCCTGTTGGCGCGCCTCTTGACTGCAGGTCGCCCTCCATGACGTGGCTGGCCCGGACTCGAAGCCGCACCTCGCGACCTCGTGGGCTGCGGGTGGGTTGTGCTCGTCGGAACTGGGGCTGGCTGCATCCACACTTCGCTCGACGTCCCGGGGCGCGTGTTCGCTGCCGCCGGGCTTCCAGCTGCCGGAATCGGGTCGGTCGGCTGTATCAGTCTAGCCGACTCTGGGATCGTGTTGTCGCCCGCGGTACGGAAATGCGTCTCTACTTGCGACTGCATGAAATTGTACTGCGCGCGCGACTGTCTGGCGCTTCGGCTTCACCGCCGGTGTCCTGCCGTGCGGCTCCCCCCGCGCGGGGTGTGCTAGGCTCCGCCCACTTCGTCAGGTACTGGCGTTATTTACCTCGTTCGTAGTACATACAGGTGCAGGTTTACTTAGGTCATTCTGGTGTTTTTTTTTTCGTAGTACATACAGGTGCAGGTTTACTTAGGTCATCCCGGTGTAATTTTTTTTTATGTACTATCTTTATCCAGTTATTGGTTCTGCGTCGTCTCTTGCCGGTTTTAGTTATGATATTTTTTTATATCTTTTATATGCGCTGTGAACTTTCTCCTTTTATTATGTACATCTTGTAATTCAAAAATAACCGGTGATTTCCTTGTAAGTACTTCGTATGGGCCCGAATGTTTCGGTTCTAACTTGGCGCAAAAAAAATTATTTGCATTAGTTACAGGATATTCTTTTTTCAGTACTAAGGAATTCAGTGCTGGAATCCAACTTCGTTTTTGCTTATCAAAATGTTTTTTCTGGTGTCTCAATGCGTTATTCTGGTGTTGACGTACCAACTCATATATTTCTGCCATCTTATTTAAATGTTTCATTGCGGGATTTTTTGTGAAATCTGGTTTAAGTGGCTTTTCGTCTCGTTTCTTGTACCTGCTGGCAATGTCTGTCGAAGTCCTAATTTTCCATGCTTTATTTTCCTGTAACTTTTGTTTTTCCTTCTGGGTTTGTGGCTCGGGTTCTGGTGGTATTATGTGTTTAACATAATATAATTTAGGGGTCCTTGGGTTAAATTTTGGCGACTGGGGTTCTTTATGTAACCTGTTACCGTTTATTTCCAGCCACGGTTTTTGCAGTTCTAAATTTGCTTCTTCTGTTGATTGTTCTCGTTTTCTTCTGTTCTGTTTCCTTCTGGGTCTTTTTCTTTGTCTTCGCTGGGTTTGTTCGTCACACTCTGTGTTCGGGTCTGTTCTTAGTTGTGTTGTTGTAACTGGTTTCTCCGGTTTTTCCTGGTTTTGTGTGGCTGCTTCCCACATAGTCAAGAACTTTTTAGGCTCGATTCGGTTCAACATATCCATACCGATTATTATGAATCCGGAATTCGGTAGGACGTACAAACAATGATTCAATGTTACCCCCATAACTTTCATCTGTAGCGTGACGCTGGTTTTCACGTTGACCAAAGCCTTGTTTGCTAAGACTATTTTCTCATTCGCCTTTCTACCTTTGATAGAATTCTGTTGGCACAAGTCGTAAACTTCTTCTGGTATAAAGGAAGTAGTCGAACCGGTGTCGATCAAGGCCGGAAACTTTTTATTCAGGATCGTAACGTTAACAAACATTCTGTTGTCACGTCTTTTCTGGGCGTTGGCTGTACACGCATTACCTGTATTTCTTGTATCTGTTTTGCAACAGTTCTTGCTTAGCACCCCTATTTTGCCACAAACGCTGCAAAACAGTTGCTTTTTGTTCGGGCATTCCGTGTACGCATGTCCTGTCTTGCCACAACTCCAACAACATTTCGTTCTATCGTAGTTATGCATGTATCTTGTGCCAAGGTTATTCTGGTTAATTTGTTTCCGATTAACATTCTGGTCGAACTTGTATTGTGGTGTAAACTCTGGTCTGGCTGGCTTTTCGTTGCTGGTTCCTGGTGAATATCTATATCTCTCCTCTATTATTTTTTCGTATTCCCCGCATAGGGTTATTAGTTCATGCAATGTATCGTAATCTTGTCTTTTTATGTAAAGTTTATAGCTGGCGTGTGTGTTTTCGAAAATTCTCTCTAATTTTTCGTCTACTCTCATTTTTCCAAATCTTCTCATTAATGTTTGCAAATCCGTCAGGTAATCAGTGAACTTCTCGTTATATTTCTGTTTGCGAGCGATGATTTTTTCTAATAAATTAGTTTCGTAGCTGTTCGGGTAAAATAAAGTATGAATTCTTTGACGAAGTCGTCCCAAGTCTTCCAATTATCATGGTTGTTCCGGTGCCATAAATTTGCTTTACCTTTCAGGAATCTGGTTAACAGCGGGATAAGCTGTTCTTTCTGGACGTCACACGTTGTTACTAGGTCTTGAAGCTGCTCTAAGAATTCGACGGGATCGCTTGTTGTATCGTAACTAATGTCCCAATTTTTTACGATGCTATACAGATCCTTGCCTCCCATTGCTTTCGCTTCCTTTGACATTTCGTTGTCTTTTTTACCAAAATCTGGGTCTGTGTCTTCGTAATCTGAATCCGACTCAAAGTCGAGGGATTGGTTCACTGATAATATTAAAGCCGCGGTTTCTTCGTCAGTGGTTTCTGTGTCCACTTCTACTAAGTTTTTCGTTATGGCTTCCTTCAGTGCTTTCACCGTGTAATCCTTGTTTGTAACTGGGTCCTTTGTGGGTATGCCTCTAAGGATAGCTAGCTCGACAAGCTCTGGCTTTCTCAGCTTCGTAACCTCGATTGGTTTTGACATAGGTTTTCTCTTTTTAACGCTATATCTTTCTTACGGCAGTGATTTTCTCTTCTTTGACCTTCCCTGCTAACCCGTGAGCTCTTTCGATATTTCCCGAGGGTAAATACCGTCAATTAAGTTGGGCGCCAAATGTAATGGGGTGGCCTGGCCAGCTCAGCCATTTACATTAGAGACTCAGGCTTTGGTCAAGAGAAACACAGAACACAGGTTACAACACGGCTTTATTCATTAGGCAAGGCATCGGCGGTATAAGCTTAACAGGTTGGCTCGGGGCGGACGGGAATGGTTTCCAGGTCGGGACGAGGGTGCGGGAAAGTTCAGGAGAAAGGGGCGCGATTTCGAGGGGATGTATCGCGCTGAATCTAGCACCTCTGGTCGGCGTGAAGGGTTTCTCGGCGTAGGGCTACGCACGCCCGGGGCTCTCAACCAGGATATATCCGGGACCGCCTCCGGGGTCGCGAACGTGCTTAGGGCAGGGGCTCTCGATCGCACACTAGGGCGAGACCGCCTCCTTGGGCCCCTCAGGGTTTTCGACCGCGCTAAAGCTGGGACCGCCGTCGGTAAGGGGTAGGTGCAGGGGCTCTCAATCAGGGTGGCCCGAGACCGCCGCCTGTTCACCCTCGAGGCTCTCGACCGGGCTTTAGCGGGGACCACCGCCGGTATTTCGTGCACAGGGCAAGGGGTTCTCGATCGTGGATTGCCACGAGACCACCTCCTTAGTCCCCTCAGGGTTCTCAACCTGGCTTGAGCTGGGACCGCCGTCGGAAAGTGTGAGGTGCAGGGGCTCTCAACCAGGATAACCTGAGACCGCCGCCTGGTCACCCTCGAGGCTCTCGACCGTGCTCAAGCTGGGACCACCGCTGGTTTATCGTGCACGGGGCAAGGGGTTCTCGATCGTGGATCGCCACGAGACCACCTCCTTAGCCCCCTTCAGGGTTCTCAACCTGGCTCAAGCTGGGACCGCCGTCGATAGGTGCAGGGGCTCTCAACCAGGATAACCTGAGACCGCCGCCTGGTCACCCTCGAGGCTCTCGACCGTGCTCAAGCTGGGACCACCGCTGGTTTTTCGTGCACGGGGCAAGGGGTTCTCGATCGTGGATCGCCACGAGACCACCTCCTTAGCCCCCTTCAGGGTTCTCAACCTGGCTTAAGCTGGGACCGCCGTCGATAGGTGCAGGGGCTCTCAACCAGGATAACCTGAGACCGCCGCCTGGTCACCCTCGAGGCTCTCGACCGTGCTCAAGCTGGGACCACCGCTGGTTTCGCGTGCACGGGACACGCGACCTACGTGAACTACCCTTCGCGCCAACCAGAAGTATTCACTATGCGAAAACGGTACAAACGGTGCTGGTCAGGGAACACAGGGCGCAAAGGGATACGTGGTTAAATGAGAACACAAACGCGGATCAAATATAGTTAAAAGGTGGATAGGACTTACTGGATTTAGGCTGGAACGGAGAGGACGCCAACAATTCGAACGTTCGGGAAGCGCTAATCAACTTTATAATAAACTGAGTGGTTAGCCGGGTACAAGGTATACTGGATTGCGTGCCTAGTCGCGGGACGTCCTTCTTCGTTGGTGGCTGGTGCGAGACTGTTCCCTCGTCCTCCTCGACTGCCCGGTAATAGCCCGGCGGGCAACGCTATCCCCACCGCCGAAACCGGTCGTACTCAGGCTCAGGGCAGGGCCGTATTCGGCGGTGAAGCAGGGCAGAGACCCACGGCCGGCGTGGGTCGTTGCAATAATATGTGGGACATCTCACACACGGCCATCTAACCCCAAACTAGGCAGAGCCTATACTATGGGTGCCAGATAGCTAATATACATACATATATAATTATACAACATCTAGACACAGGGCAAACACAAGTGCTCATCACACGAATGTTTGCCCTGGGCGGGATTCGAACCCGCGACCCTGTGCTCAGTAGGCAGACGTACTACCAACTAGGCTACGGGGCCGGCAACTACGTGTTACGTATAGTCCCCTATGAGGTTCTGCATGGAGGAAGCTTAGAAATCTGCTCATTAGCACCGAGTGGGCTCATAATTACTGAGCTCTGGGCGCGCTAATGTCTCTTCTATAGTATTTGGTTTATTTTGTTATTCTTTACAATAAGAGAAAAAATCCTTCCAGCAGGCTTACTACGTAAGAAGCGACATGCTCAAGTAGCTGTCAAACGCGATATTACAATAGTAGTTCTGTCAATATGTCGCGTTATACAGCTTCTCGAGCTTGTCGCTTTTTACGTAGTAAGCCTACAGTCATGTTTGTCAGTTTTGTTAGCATTGTAGGACACTATATTTATTTGTAACACTACCAGTTCTATATCACTTCTTACATCCCCCTGACTCGGTTTTGGCATTTCTTATCAATGTACAGATTTTCGACCTCTACAGTTTTATTATATAGACAGATAATAAATAACATCTCTAACAGACTAAGCTAAACATGATGCTTTTTGGTAAACAAAAATTACTTATAACTGGTAACATCTCGACCGCTCCGTCCCGATAGTTTGGGAACATTCCCATTATCTCCCATCATTGTTGTTTAACTTAAGCAATGTAAAAACAAAAAGTGGCATAGATAAACCTAATCTTTGTATGAATTGAATGACTAAATGTAGTTTTATCAGGCGGGTACGTCCTCAGGTGGCGTACCGAATGTGCGACTACATCGCCAAAGGACAAAAAGAGATGCTGGTCTCAAACCGTCTGAGGAGCATTGCCGATGTTGTCCTGGAACGAGTCGCAGAGATTTTGGGTTAGTCTTGAATACATACGTGACTCATGTTTAGTGTTACCATGGTCTAAGAAAACAAGGTCTAACCGTTAGACCACGTGACTGACACAAGCCTACGTCATTTTGCGCTGTTCATCCTTGTCTATTAACACGCATTCGACAAGGATGAACAGCGCAAGATGACATAGGTTTGTGTCAGTTACGTGGTCTAATGGTTAGACCTTGTTTTCTTAGACCATGAGTGTTACCAATATATTTACGGTTTTGAAGTTAAGTTTTTTTTTATTATTGGAAAAGTACGACGGATCAAGCTTCACCGGACTTAATTTGAAGTTGAGAATATATAGGAGATTGTGTGGAAAAATGGTTGGTATTCCTAAAATTCATCCCATCGCAAAGGATTGTGCGAATCGGACATATTTTTCGAAAAGGAAATTATGCGAATCGGACTTTTTGCGTCAAGAGGGAATCTTCACGTGCTGTACCCAATAACAAACGATCTTTCCATTTATCGTGTGGATTTCAATGTTAAACTACATCACAAATCCTGATGTCCGAACTATGGAGCAGCTTTTGACTTCTGGCATGACTTAAGACCCATCGGACTTGATCCGACTGTATCCGTAAAATAGTAGCTGGGACCAATGGCTTCACGTGCCTCCCGAAGCATTTTCTCTACAGACGGACAAGCATGTGATTCCTGCTGAGGAAAGGAGAAGGGAAGGAAAAACTGGGGAAATTCTCCGTTATGTTAAGCGACCCGTGAACGTGGTGCTGCTTGGGGGAACGGTCTGCTCTAGTCGATGCCGGTTGTTGTGCTTGTGATTGATTTTTTGGTTATATAGTTTAGTTTTTCTACTTTGACTGTTTGCCTTCCTCTCATTGAATAATTCGTTTGCACTCTTTGTTATATTAATAAAATGGTATGAAAAAATAATTTATAATTTTGTAAAAATATTTTGAAAAGATGGAACGCCTGTGGAGTTTCTACCGGCAAATTCTTCTACACGAAAAGTGATTTATAAAATCTTACTTCGAATAAAATCTTTGACTTTTGTTTTTTTACTTTTGACCATTTTAATAATCGGCTTCGGAAGCTGTCTATCTACTTTCAATGAATTCCTTTTCAAATCCTAGGTGAACCAAAACCCACCCGCACCCACCCGGGCCGCCTGGCGCGGTTCATGGTGGCCATATCCGACCGCATTGCAGTGTGGATAGAGAACGCGGTGTACCGCGCTGACGCCCTCGAGTTTGAGCCTCGGGAGTCCGGCAAGGACGAACATATCCGCCTCGACAACGAGGAACCGGTCATATGCTAAGCTGGGCGTGGAACATGCAGTCATATTGTCAAGGTAACATGGTCTAAAAAAACAAGGTATTCTACTCGGACTGTCAACTTGACACAAGCCTACGTCATCATGCTGTTCGTCCTTGTCGAATGCGTATTATTCGACAAGGATGAACAGCAGATGACGTAGGCTTGTGTCAAGTTACGTGGTCGGAGAGTTAGACCTTGTTTTTTTAGACCATGCATGGTAAGTTGAGATCTTCCCTGATAGAGTAAACCTATCGTCTAGATATGAAACACTGTGATTGTACCACGCGGTTTCATTACAATATGTCCTTTCCGAACCAGACGATGAGATCACGGATTTTGTTACGGTGTCGCGGCTAACTCAAAGTGTTCAAACTTTGCCAAAACCGCTCTCAAATGCAGTATTGTGCTATTTAAGGTTATTGTCGGGTTCTTGTCATACTTAGCATACTGGGCATTCTTGTAATAATTAGGTAAACAATGTTCGCACCCGCCGGCGGCGAAAGGGGCTTGGCCCAATTCAATATAATTATTATAGTTTAAGAGGAAGAACCCTTTAAGCGAAGTATTTTTTATGATGACCAACGTGCTAGCTAGCCGAAGATCCGAAGCTCTCTCGAGGCGCTCCTAGACACGTTGCTATTTGACTACTTTGGGGTAAATAAAGCCATCCGCTCCCCCGCAATTTTTTTATTGCACAAAATCGATGTATCACTCGGCTTCACTGGTTTTACGAGGGAAGCGGAGCGCTCTACCCAAATTTTCGGACTGTACTTATTTAGCGATGCATCAAATCCTTTGATTTATATATGAATTAAAAAAGCAATTAATATAATGAATTACGGTCAGGTGCTACCTACCGTATAGGAGTATGATGCAACTCGTGTGTCCTAAGTATCATTCTTCTGATTAGAAACGCTTTAAGAAATGTATTTATTCTGTTATTCCTATTTACATTACATTACATTACAATTGTAATGGTAATGATGTAAATACTAGAGCGAGAATGTAAGCAGTTACTGCATTGATTTGTATTTGTATGAGTAGGTAGATAAATTATGAATTTAATTCACTTAAGCCTTATTAACTAGTGGCTCTGGGAGCTGTAGATCTCGCGTGCCTGTCAAATCCCATAGTTAGGCCATTTTGAAACGTAAACTAATCTGGCGCTATTTTATTAACTGCCTCGTCAAATAATGACCGTAATTGCTCCAAAATTTAATGAAGATCAGTTGAGAAATAATACTACATGATGTATGTAGGGGGGAAACATGGACAGGACCGACATAATGAAAGCATTTTAGCTTTAGCTGAAACAAAGACGCTTCGCCTGCGCATTGCGCTCGCTCATTCTATAAATAAACCATAAAATGCAGCTGGCGAATGGAGAAGTGACCTGGAAAAAAGAAATCGATTCTAATTAGTCTGTCAGTTAGATTATCAAGAAATTTAACACTTTTATTTTTCAATTTGACGAAGTTAATATCGCATCAAAATGTAGGAGAAGGGTGCTATGACGTCACTTTTTCCGTAAAATTTGTATGGCGGCGTGTCGTCACTGGAAATATCAAAATGGTGTATCGTCCGCATTTTGCGTTTGCCAGACAAAAAAATACGTGTACATAATTTTTTTCTAAATCTAACTGACGGACAAATTAGATTTTTTAGGACATTTATTGTGTAGGTGCTTTTAAAAATAAACCTTATCACGACTAATGTTCAAAATACAAAATGCCCTACTAAAGTTAACTTCTACAATAGCTTACGATACGTTTTGAGGTTCAAAACCTCTATAAAAAGAAACAAGCTCCAATTATATATTTTTTAAGTTGACAGTAATAAACTAGGTTTATTCATAGCAATTATTACAGTAAGCTCGTCGTATGACTAAATTATGAGCGCCCGCCCACCTTTAGATCTAGTTTGCTAATTGTGGTCAGGTTATAATTATAAATCTGTTAAACCTTCTTATGACTAAGGTGACTTAGGTAAACAAAGGTTGGCAATGAAAAACTAGACCTAAGTCTTATAACAACCTAGAACTTTATATTATTATACTTTTTATTGTTGCTAAGCTTTTAGATTGTAAAAGCAAAGCTAAGATAAATTTTCAAAAGTATGGATGTGTAATTTCTTGTTTTGCTTATAAAATTGTGTCACAAACGGGGTTAGTAATTAAAAAAAAAAACTGGATGCTTATTTACAAAAAATAACTAAATCAGGAGTAACGGACACGAATTAATAAACACAGTTAATGAATACTTCAAAAACATTTAATAATTTTCTTTTTTAAATTTAGAATAAATTACACACCAACCTAACCTTATCGGTCACTGTCATATCTATATAATAAAACTGTAGAGGTCGAAAATCTGTACATACAAAAAAAATGCTTAATATCAAGTCAGGGCGATGTAAGAAGTAATGTGGAACATATTATTATCCTGATTTATTTAAAAATTTTTGTTTCTCTGTTCGTCTGTTTGAACGGGCTAATCTCCGAAACTACTTGACCGATTTAAATGAAATTTTGTAGGATGATACCTTATATCTCCACTCAACATCTTAGATACTTTTTACTACGGGAAAATATCAAATCCTACGGGAAACTGTGCACGGAAAAGTCGAAAAACAACGCGGGCGTAGCCGCGGGCGGACAGCTGAACAGCTAGTTATTCATATAATATATCGCCATAAACGAATATCGAATCGCCCTTAAATAGTAAAACCTTATGATTCATTGATACGGCAAGCTACGAGTAAATACGCGCATTGCGATTCTATTCCTTA
This sequence comes from Teleiodes luculella, assembly GCA_948473455.1. Lineage (NCBI taxonomy): Eukaryota > Metazoa > Arthropoda > Insecta > Lepidoptera > Gelechiidae > Teleiodes > Teleiodes luculella. The sequence continues at coordinate 4,969,163 of OX419596.1, forward strand.
TTCAACAGATATAAGAGCCATGCACTTTGCAGCTTGATCTGTTCTTGACTTAAAAAATGCTTAAAAATAATCCTTATCAATAAACAGCAATAAAACAACAGCTGCTCGATCTCGGGTGTGCCGTATAAAATATTGTTTTCCCTTATCTAGACTGGATAATTGCTACATTTATTTTTTTACCGGCGTCAAGAATGTCGATTACACATTTAAATTAAGTTGATGTGACCTCAGGAGGTGCCAGGCCTAGGGAGACCTAGGTTTCCTAGACTAGGCGGCCTTGCAGGGCCCTATATAATGTGTCTATCTTCCGTGGATCGATACAGTTTGCACTCAGAAGGCTTCCTAGCAGTTCTAGTGAGATCTACCAACAACCCATCAAAATGAAATTCGCCGTAAGTTTAATAACTTATAAAAATTGTATTTTCTTCTGTGGCCTTTCTAGATCTAAAGTTAATAGAGTTTGTTTGGCCAAATTTTAGTGACCCAGAAAAATTATGAAGGATCATCATTTCAGCTAGTAAGGATACAATGATAAAAATAAAAATGTGGAAGTAACAAACGAAATAAATACAAATAATTAAACTAAATAAATAAATATACCTACAACAAATACTTATTGTTCATTCGATTCTACCCCTTTAGGGAAAGATCGTGTATTTATATATTAACCGTTCGTATAATATCCCATTAGGAGATAGGTAGGAAGTGTGGGCTAACATTTGTCAATAGAGTCGTGCATTAGTATAAATAAACATAGAGCACGCACACCGCTCCGCTGCTGCCTTTATGTCAACTTTAAGCAGATGTTCTGTGGGCGGAGAAATCAATAACATTTTTCTTTTTGGATTTGTTCCTCGAGTCATGTTTGCAACTTATCACTACACATTTCACAATGTTCTCCTATTAAATTACTTATTTTCACCGGGAAAAACAATCAGCTGCGATAACCATTTCCTACTAAACGAACGCGCTGAAGTTATGCGGACTGTGTATATTGCTTACGGTGCTTACTTGATAAGGCGTGCTCTAAGCCTTCCACTTTTATTTTATTTTATTATCTAAGAAAGTCGTGATACAAATTTTGAATAGTGCCTATCGCCACCTATCGTCACAAAATATCAAATAGTAGCTATCGCTTGTTACCGGTCGAACTTTGAACGCAACGTGTAATTAATCATGTACCTATCGATTAATCAATCAACAGTTTACTGATAAATCAATATTGGTGATTCATCTGTTCTTCTAATGTAATTAACAGGTAGTGTGGGAGATAATGTTATAAGTACTAGTTTCTTTCTCTCACAAGTAAAAGTAGCGGATCTGAGCCATACAGATAAACTATTATTTCTTTTACATTGGTTTAAGCGTTATGTAAGCTTTAATTTATCTTTTTTTCTTAACGTTCAATCTCGTATCGTTGTTTTTGTGTCGTATTAAATTATTTACACACCTACAACTCCTGTGAAATTTCTTTCGGCGAATTCTTCTCCACAGAAGACGGTATAAATTTAGCACTCACCAGAAAAGATCATATATTAACTTTTTGATGAATTAACATAGTGATGTAAATATCTTAAAGTTAAATATAAATACTTCGGCTTTGATCAGTCCGCCTTGTGGTCGTTGCATTTTTCCGTGATGTAAAGTATCCTATGTTCCAATCTAAGTACTTATGTGCCAAATTTAATTCCTATCCGTTCAGTCGTTTTTGTTTGGTTTACTAATAAACCTCCCAAACATTCTTATTTTAATATTAATGTGATCATCGACATAAAGTTGAGAATAAGCTCTTTTTTTGCTTCAAAATTAAACATCATAGGTAGTAAGGGTACAGTTTCAGTAGACAAGTTCAGTTTCAGATTAAACTTGGCTCGCCCCGCCTTGCTATTCTGTCCCTTATTTAACAAGGTATAAATGGGGCTATAAACAACAAGTAGGCACTGAAAGAAAGGATTTGCTCAATCAATGGCTTTTATCAGAAAGCTTTTTTTTTGTACCTCACTCTTCTTTTAGTTTCCCGAAAAAAATTATTTGCTAAAGTTAATCAGATACATTACTGAACATGTCCTTTTATTTTTGATAAGCCGCCAGTCAGTAACACGACACCCTGTAGAAGATCAGTACAAAGTTCAAAGGTACTTGTTGCCTGGCCTTAAACCACACTTAGACCCTTCATCGCCTCGCATTCTGGGAAAACAAATTGTCCTGCCTTGCCATCCAAATTAAAAACGCAGTTGGGTTATTACGCTCTACCTTGAGTTAGGCTTAAGACATCGACATATATATGTACTGACAAAAATGTTGACAGTACAGTTAGCTTAAAATACATAAATAAATAAAATAAAATCCATTTATTTCAGACATTGTTATTATTAAAAAAAATACATGAAATAATTAAATTTAAAATTAAATTAAAATTAAAGATTGTTTCTACCTATATACAACAGAAATTGTAATTGTAAATATTAAAAAAATATTGTGTCATTATCATTATCCAGTCCTTAGATTAAAGAATGGCAATACAGATATAGATACTACAGATACAGATAATTAGCTTAAATGAATGATGTTGTTCCAGTTGATCTTCTTGCTGTGCTGCGTGGCGTTCGTCGCCGCCGCGCCGCAAGTCCTCACCTACCCCGGCTACGTGACAACCGGCTTCACGGGCTTCACTAACCCTCTCGGCAGGGTCAGTATGCCTTTTTTTTTAATTGACCTATGCTTGTGTCGAAAAGGTACGACCAATCAAGCTTCACCGGACTTGGTCAGTGTGCCATCTCTTTTGCTTGACTGCCTGGCTGAAAGTAAAATCTAAATTTAAATCTTTTCGAGACATACCTATTAGTTTTCGTGGATTGTCTGTTTGATTTTGATTGGCATCTTCCCATCCCAGCTCTCGTTCGAGTGGAATAGTTTTGTTTTAGTGAGGAATTGAGGGAAGGCCCTCATTTCTCTTATTATCTTTATCGTTAGTTTATTGTATGTGCGCGTGTGCTCTAGTTCTGATTTATTAAAATAGGTGTGGAAAAGTGATATAGGTCTTCTTATTTCTTAAGAGTATACAATACAGTCACAATAATAATATAAACTTCAATATATTTGTAAAAATATTTGTATGCTGTTCTTCTTTGACATCTAAACTACTGAATCAAGGCAAAAAATCCACCCATTAGACTGATTAGTAGAATTTATTTATTTACTAGCATTCCACCCTGCGGTTCCGCCCGCGCTAACAGTTTTTCCTATGGGAATTTGGGATTTTCCCGCGGTAAAAGGTACCCTATGTGTTATTCTGATGTCTATATTATTGTAAAGTTTATTGATTTAATTGATCCATTCAGTAGTTTATGCGTGAAAGAGTAACAAACATCGATACGTCCATTCTCACAAACTTTCGCGTTTATAATATTACTAGCGACCTGCCCCAGCTCCGCACGGGAAATTGGTTGTGGGTTATCCTTAAGTATATTATGTAGAGCGTCGGTGGCCAAGTGGCTAGGGCCGTTGACTTCCATTCCGAAGTTCGCGGGTTCAAACCTCGGCACGTACCAATGTGTTTTCGATTTTCGAATTCATATGTACGTTTATTCGACGCTCTTACGGTGAAGGAAAACATCGTGAGGAAACCTGCACGCACCTGCGAAGAAATTCAAAGGTGTGTGTGAAGTTGACCAACCCGCACTGGGCCAGCGTGGTCGACTAAGGCCTATTCACCCTGGTATCAGGGCAGGCTCGAGCCCCTCGGTGGGGACATGTATGAGCTGTTAACGATATTATGCAAGTATTATACATACCTATAAACCTGCCCCTTGAATCACTCTATCTATTAAAACAAAACCGCATCAAAATCCGTTGCGTAGTTTTAAAGATTTAAGCATACATAGCTATACACCGTGCTTTTTTAACCGTCTTACAAACGAAGCCCAATGTATATGCCCGTGATATAGAATATATTGGCAATGTTATTTTTTTTTTTATCAATAAAATAATAAAACCGTGAAGTAAAATAAAATAATGCAAAATATTTTTGAATCAACCTGTACATAATATTTACAATTTAGTAACAATTTGCGCATGCGTGAGAATCGTAAATAATGGGAAAACAAAAGAAAAATATGAGATAAACACATTTTTCGATCTCTCGATCGATTATTTTATTGAAAAAATCCTAGATTTTTTTTCTTAAAAAAAAAAAAAACATTGCCAAGATATTCTATATCACGGGCATATACATTGGGCTTCGTTTGTAAGACGGTTAAAAAAGCACGGTGTATAGGGACATAGGGACAGAGAAAGCGACTTTGTTTTATACTATGTAGTGAAGTAGTAGGATAGGGTAGTAGGAATAGTAAGAAGTGTAGTAAAACTAATGTTTTGTTTTCAGACCGTGGTGGCAGGCCCGACTGTGGTGAACACCGCTCCCTACACCCGCTGGGGAGGCCCTTACGGCACCTGGTGGTAACACCATCACGCCGGACCCTCGCCCCCCCTCCCGTACACAACCGCAAACCCGCAAATCGGTACCGCACTCATTATTCTTTTGTAAATACGTCCCGTGTATTAAATTAAAAGTCCTTTCTATGATTTTTGGTGTTTACTTTCACTTGGCTATGATAATTTAATAATGAAGTAACTGTTGAATAGGTACAGAGGCTTTTGTTTGACCTAATTCCATATTCTAAAAAAAATATTGGTTCTAAAACATTAAGTAAAATAAGTTTTAAATGACTCTGGCTTCTTTGTGATATATATACTTTTCCTGCGCTATAAAATCCTTTATTTAAAAGTGATGTTACATATTACATAATCGTCGACACCGTCATGGCAAAAAGCTCCGCGTTGTTCATAACACGAGCTTTTTGTTTTACTAAGCGTCCTATTCCATCATTATTTGTGATCGGACGGACGAAAGTGACCTAGGTCACAGAAGAACATAATAGTACTAACCTAACCCGTACAGAAAGGACACTCACCCCCCCGCGCTAAAATAAGTTCCCCGCCCGATATAGCGCCCCACGCCCCGCATCCCGCAGCCCCGCCGCGGGACTCTACCAGGGGTGTTCGGGGGTGTTTTACATAGCGCTTAGCGCCATTGAATTGCAGTTGTTATTCAAAAAGAAGTAGCTTGTCAAAACGCGTTATCTGTATGGAGTGACCGACCAGTGCCAGTGCCTAGGTCGCCAAAAGCGAAAGGAGATGTAACATTCGTAATATTAAATTAACCGTCAATGAACCCTTTTGACGCAAATCACCTGATGCGCAGATGGCCAGTAACGATTCGTGTAAACATTTTCATGGAGAAGATTCAATTTAGCACTCAGGTCAGGTGCAATGCTACTTCATCGCAAAAGGGCGCAACTGTCAATTTTCCCCGAAAATTAGGTTAATAATCATGACGCCAAAACGCAAAAAAAAAAAACGTTTTACTCATAACCGTTTTCTTAGTAACGGTGTTTTTAGCTTTTGAAAAAATCTTTGACATGCCCCCTTATTTCTTATGACGGCAATTGAATTCCTATAATTAATATTTTTAAACCAGCAGCGCAGACGCAGCCGGCAGAACCACTTATATCTACAACATAATAACTGAAGCATTCTAAAACTATTCCGACCAATTAAATGTAATAATTGTGACAGTGACGAAACCGTTGCCGCATCCTCGCGTGTGACGGAAAATTACTTAATCCGCGTAATACATAGTAAAAGTAGGATAAGAAAGCTAAGCTGACACCCACCGAATATGTCGCGGCCGGTCGAAATGTGACACGACACGACGAATAAAATTATCATAGGCTGAGACTGCGCTAAACATTCGTCCGTTATACAATGGACATTTTGTATTTTAACCGACTGCATAAAGATGGTTAAGTTTTTCAACTGTATGTTTGGGGTAGTAAACGGAAATGTTTTTCCAGTGTATGTGTAATTCTTTGGCGCGCTCTGTAGCCTAAATAATTTCATAGATTATGATTACGGCTTTAATTGTGAGACTGAATATTATTAGGTAAGCCTATATCAATGTAATATTTTTATTTACAAATATAATTTTTATTCAACCTATCAACTGTGGTAGGTAGTAAAAAAAGGATTAAAAAAATAGTTAATTTTTGCTTCAAAATAAGAAGTTGGTCTATTATTTTTTTGCAATAATAATATATAATTATGGCAACATTCTTTCAACAAGACTCGGAACAAGAATAGAAAGGAATTCGTTCTACCCGCAATAGACTAGCTTTCCGCTGCGCGGCTCCGCCTGCGTTAATATATTTTTCTGTTAGACATCATCATTTAATTTGCCGTGTTCTTGTCTTATACATATACCTCCCTCCACTTATGTGTTGAATTCTTCCAGTATATACTTCTTGCTATTTTTTAAAAGATGTTATAATTCGGTTTGTTTTAAACAAAAAATTATTCCTTAGGTGTACATATATTCTGAGCTTAGGTACTCTATGGTTTTGAATAGGATAGTATTTAACCGTACCTCAAATTATTCTCTTGTTCCACCTAAATATCTTCACCAAATTATACTCTTGTTCCACCTAAAATACTAATTGTGCACCAAAACATGCAAACTTGAGACTTCTTAAGTTATCAACTTTGAAAAATTCAATGCGCCCCCAGTCCCCCCGCTTCGGTTCACGCCCTTGGATATTTGGTGCAAGATTAGTATTTTTAGTGCACGAATAATATATTTGTTGTAAGATTCGATTTTTTGGTTAACAGAAAATTATATTCCTTTTGAATATTGGAACAGTAATTCATTACGTATTAATAGTTTTCTGCTATGCTCTAATAAGACAAAAAAGTCCTTTAATTTATGTAATAGCAGGTACTTTTTATATTACGGCTGTGTCTAAAGACTGTAACAATAATTTAATAACGTCTACAATACTTTAACTGCTCTAAATTGGCGCAAGTGATAGTAAAAGTGTTTTTGTCTAAGTAAAACGACTAAAAAACTTATCTGAAGCGAGTTTTTACCGTAACCAGGCATAATGACTTCGGTGGACTAGATTTAAGAACTACATTGAGGTTACAAACCAAACTTATTGCTAACGATAAAATAGTTTTTCATGGTGAATTCAATTAATCGGTTTGAGATCCTACTTCCTTAAAATGTACTTTTTTATAATAGCACACTCAACACCAATGTTCGCCCTGGGCGGGATTCGAACCCGCAACGGCAGGTATAGGTAATGATCGCATACCTTTACACACCTACCCTAATAGATGGCCCTCCCACCTTGGCAAGCACCATGCTACCAAAAAATTTTACAAATGGCGCAGCTTCGGAACATGAAGGTACAGTTACACATGCTCATAAGTAGCACGAAAGCATGCCACTATTGAGCAGTTGCTACCTAGTAGCATGTGTATCGAAGCATTGCTAATTATGAGCATGCTAATTTCGAGTTTGCTCAAAAATCGACAGTCGTGCGATTTTTGGGCATGCTACGTGCAACGCGGGTGGAAGGGGGGGTGCTTTTAGCACGTGTGAACAGGTTTGCTTATTGAGCATGCTAGTATCGATCATTCGTTTGCATCAAGTTTTTGGACACTTTGTATTGCAATCAAAATGGTTATTCTATTAAATTTTCTGGAGAGGGCCACTTGGATTTCCATTTTTCACGCACTGACACTGACAGAGAACTTGCTACAATGTCGATACCGATTTCTAGCCCGTGCTCAATCAGCATGTGTGTTCAATCGTTTGCTTTGAGCATGCTTATTTAAAAGTTTGCTTAAAAGAAGCATGCTAAATAAGCAAATGTGTCAGTTCAAAGAGCATACTCGCTTTAAGCATGCTAATAAGCATGACGTTTTATAAGCATGTGTAACTGTACCTTGACGTTATGTTTTGTAGTACTCATGGAGGTAAAAAAAATTAATACTAATCTAGAACGTCACGTCTGTATTATTTATTGATTAAGTCTAAGTCTAAGTCAAATTTCTTTATTCATCATAGATTTTTTTAAACACTTATTGACGTCATATCAGAAGTTGAGAAGCTTTGCCTGTCGAAGAAACAAATAGCGTTTTGTGCTTCACAGTGTCGCATCTTTTTTATTTTTTCTGCCTACACTTACCAACTTACTTTACTTTACTTACCAACGATACTCCATTTGGCGCACGGTTGCCATTTAAGAAGTTATCTGTCCCGTTCTACGCGGGCGAAGAAATTCACTCATGCACGAGTCTTCTCTTCTACGTGAAAAATTGCAAATTCACAAATGAAATGACTTGATATTATGCGTCATCGGACGTGTTATGAAAAGCAGAAGGATTCTAATTGGTGAGAATGGCAGAACAAGATCTGCGTTCGATCTAACTGGTAGAAAGTAGGTTGCTCTTGCGAGTATGCAAAAATGTACCAATATCTCAGCTAAACGCTAAACTAGTTCCCAAGTGATCTAAAGATGTCTCGATTTGATTCAAATGACTGTAAATGGCGAAAATTTGTATTATAATTATAAAGTATAAAATTATAAAAAAAATATTGTTCTAAACCGAGAAAACGATATTTTTTTCATAAATCACGTAAGTGTTGCTATACGCAAATGATAATTTCGGGTCTTTTTACTGATCCTAACACGAACCGTTAAAAGATTCTTCCTTTCACCGTGGACACTATACTTTAAAATCTATTAAAATGTAAATATCAAAATTTTTAGGTAGGTAGGTAGGCTTTATACCCAGGAAGAAGTTATCAAAGGAATTATGGAAGTAATGTACAGTCTCTAGCGGTTTTTTTACTGATCTTTTATGATCTTTGTTACAAAGAGATTAAATAATCGTTATCAAGAAAGCGTCATAGTCAGAAAACTCTTTGTGATCAAGAAAAAAAGAGCGTTAAGCTTTCGCGCTGAAACTCCTTTGTGAGACAGAATGTGTCGAACGAAATAGTGTGATTTCGTGATTAGAAAAGCATGTTCTAGGTTCGCAGAAAGTACTTTTATCACCAATAACATATACATATACACACCTTTATCGGTTCTGTGCTTCTCACACGTGTGAAGTAGATCGGTATACAATACAATACAAATATTTTTATTAAAACCAAGAATTACAAAAATAACACAAGAAAGAAAACAACGGGTTGAAACAGACGGCTTTATTGCTAAGGTAGCAATCACTTCCAGGCAACATATTAAAAATAAAGATAATGATTTATTTGCTTCTAACATGGTATTTACAGGTCTTAAAAATATCAATAAAAAGTACAATCATGTTTCGCCGTGAGGCATGCAAAATTGAATAAGTAACATAGTCAAGATAGAGTACTATACAGACAAACATACAGTCACGCCTCTTTCCTGGAGGGGTAGGCAGAGACCACTTCCTTCTACTTGAACGATCTAGACATACTTAGACATGGAGCTTTATGCAATCCTAAGATATATTTTTGTAGGAACTAATCATAAATTGTATTAGTCTAAATAAAACCGGACCAAGTTCAACATAGTTGGACCGCTTAATCGATGTGTTACGTGTACATGACATGACCAATTCAGAGTTCTAATTATACTTGTGTTATACAATCGAAATATATGTACCTACCTACATGTTTGTTACCTTAGGTAAAATAATCCCATTAGAGGACTTTTTTCTTGATACAAATTAATAAATAACTTGTACCTAGTCGAAACATCCTCTAACTCTTGCTCTACATTAGTCTTGTATTAATATTTTCTCGATAAATAAACAAAAAAAAAGTAAATTGAATAAAATACCTATACGTTTTATACGCAAGGCTTATAAGTTTTTTAGGTGCTAAAAAGTATGGGATTTATAAATTACTAGCTACCTGCCCTGCGGGTTTGCTCGCATTACAATTTTTGTCCGTGGAAACGAGGTATTTTCCCAATCTAAAAAGTTAATAACCCAAAATTTTTAAAGAAAAAATAATCAATTCGATCTTCCTGAAAATTATACCGCACATTTTTTAAAATAATTTATTTAACGAAAGAGTTTTTCTTATATATTTACCAAGGATGTTATAAGTACTACGTACTTATAAAATCCTTGATATTTACCTACTCTATCTTATGCTCAGGAAAGGCTCGAAATATGTCAAGGGCATGCCAAGTCGAACATTTTGGACTTAGCATCGTTCCTGCGTCAATTGATAAGCTTTCTCTTTGGAATAAGCGACATGATGCAACTCGCTTGTTCAGCTTACCCAGCTTACATACTTCGTTAACAGCTCATATATGTCCCCACCGAGGGGCTCGAGCCTACCCTGAAATCAGGGTGAATAGGCCTTAGTCGACCACGCTGGCCCAGTACGGGTTTGTCAACTTCACACACAACCTTTGAATTTCTTCGCAGGTGTGTGCAAGTTTCCTCACGATGTTTTCCTTCACCGTAAGAGCGTCAAATAAACGTACATATGAATTCGAAAATCGAAAACACATTGCTACGTGCCGAGGTTTGAACCCGCGAACTTCGGAATGAAAGTCAACGGGCCTAGCCACTTGGCCACCGACGCTCTAGCTGTCAGCTTACATACATTTTAGCGAAATTTAACTTTGCATACTAGATTAAGTACCAACGTTCTTTGCCCTATTAATTAATCTATCAACCTAAATAAGCAAGAAAGCGGAACGAAAAACATAATAAATATCATATACAAAAATAACTTTAGATAATTGTTATATTATTATTAACGTTTACAAATCTATATAATTAATATTCATTTATGATATGAAAACAAAATCTACTCAGTTTTAAATCACAAAATAACAAGAGCCAGCACTTTCAAACAATCGTTAAACGTAAAAATTAAACAATAAAATACGTTAATAACTGTATTCGTTCGCGCATACAAGTGCTATGTGATTAATTGCTTCCGAAGTATGCGTATAGCTTATTTACTTCGGCTGAGGAGCAATAATGCAATCATTCCGTGATAAATAGCGTTAAATATACCTACTATGTTGAGGTAACGTTATATCATTTGTTATCGTGTACAGTTGACTGACTGACGCCATAGAAGAAGGTTTTTTGTTTCAAAAATAATGACTTTGCCTAAATGAAATTTCTCAATGACTTAAAACGTGCTTAAAGCGCAAGGTCTTTAGGCAGTTTTTTGTGGTATTAGTAAGTATAAGCCTATTATGTAGGTACTTATAAATAACTACTCGTAGCTGTGAACAAGAGAGAAAATAGTTTTTAGGGTTCCGTACCTCAAAAACAAAAAACGGAACCCAAGTGAGGATCACTTTGTGTCTGTCCGCCCGTCCGTCTGTGAGTGCCAAGTTCTTCTGAAACTACTGGACTGATTAAGTTGAAATTTGGTATACACGTATGTAAATGCGTGCCCCAAGACGGACGTGTAATATGAATAATGATTTTTTCAAATGAAAGGGCTTGTTGTAAAAATCTCAAATATATTATTTCTACAATTTCATGATAAACAGCTTTTTTGAAGTTATAATTATGTATAAGCAAAAGGGCGAAAATTGCCCACTGTCCCGCTTATCTCCGAAGTTGTTGGGCTAAACTTTTGAAAAAAAAAAATACTGAAGATAGATCTTTATATAAAAATTATAGAAAACCTATAAGAATTTTATGGTAATTAAATTAATAGGGTATTTTTTGGATTAAATTATAGTGTAGATTACAGGTAAATAAATATTGTAAGTAAATTACAGTTATGATAAAAAGTGTAATATTTCGAGTAGATTTTACTATATTACGGAATAAATAAAACCAACGAAACAGGAAAGAAAAACCAGAATAGAAGAAAAGCGCAGGGAGAAAAAAAATCTGAATGTGAAGATAATATTAACTATACCTACTTTAAGTTATCTCTTTTATCTTTAACGTCACTATTACGACTACTTTAGATATAACATAGGAAATATTAAGCTCATGTAACTTCCTCCACATTAACCATAATGCCCTGTTATGGGAAGATCCACGTGCATGCTTAGATAACCATGGTCTCAGCGTCAGGTGTTCAATTTATTTAAACCTTGAAGAAAAGACATAATAAGGACAGATTCAGACTTAGTGAATAATGGCCACTGCACTAGTCCGGTAAAGCTTGATTGGTCGTACCTTTTCGACACAAGGTTAGGCCAATATAAAAAACAAAAGGATGGCCATTGCGGTAATAATGTAACTTAAATATCAGCATTCTAATTTTTGTTTAGGAAGTAAAGTTTATAATTATTATAAAAACCTACAATATATTATAAGCTTGTAAAAATTTATAAATTAGAGCTTTCGGTCTCCAAAAGCTCTCTTTCTTAAGTTCTCCTTTTTTCATAAACTTTGCTTAAAGTTAAACAATATTCTGTCCTTTTTTGACGACGTTTAAATGTTTATGAAACCACTATAGACATTTAAGTGTTGGAAAGGGACAGAAATAAATATTGATTAAAGTTTTACAATTTATCCAGTTCCGGCTCTCTTTGATATGAAAAGAGGCATTTTATTAGTAATTAGGTAAGTTATAGCTTAGTTAAACTTAGGTTATACTGATTTATAGTACCCATGTATTTTTCGAGCTTATAAAACTTACTTGATATAAAATAAACATAAAATTAATAGAAGTAAAAAGACACGTACAAATCCAACCAAACAACCAAAACAAAGACCTACAAATAAGTATATAAATTCATGAGGTAGTTATTATGAAATATTTCCCATTATACATCCTAAACAAGCAAATGGTACATTTAATACGTATTTAACAACTGGACTCAATACAGAATATGTTTAAAAGTGAAAGAAATTCGTTTTACATGCATTCGACCACCTGCCTTTGGTGGGTGTTTATGTAATTCGCGAACCGATGACGAATCTAGGTGGACCGCTCCACTTTTGCGGCCCAAGCAAGTGATATCATCGGAAACCAGATGATATTTTTGACCGACTTAAAAAAAGGAGGTTCTCAATTCGACGCGTATGTTTTGTGTGTTTGTTATAAGATATCTCCGCAACTATGAACCGACTTTCAAAATTCTTTTTTTAATCGACCAGGTTTCTTTGCAGGGTGGTCCCATAAAAATTTCGCTAGAACTGGCACCGAATCCAAGGTGACGTGTATAACAATGTCTAGTCTACCTACACATATTTATATAATGTTACAACTTATGTAAATAAGTAATATTAATGACCATATTAAAAATTCTATGCTTTCAGTTAGATTTTTATTTTATTTTTAACCTTTTAGTGTAAGATAGGGCATTTGAAGGCGGTTTTATATATTTTTAAAATTATCTTTTTTGTTATTACGCGATACGGTTCAGCAATGATGACTATCGCGTTGTGATCGTATTCTATTACCCACTTCGGTTATTATACTGATATTATGTAGTGATTGCATGCTTTGTATAATAATTTTCGCCCTTTCATTTCTTCGCTGATTTGGTTTTGTATTATTTATTGAAAATGTAAATTGAATTTTACGTCCGGCGTTTTTAATGCTTTCCACTACCCGCAGCTGTGCCTGGGCTCACGTTATAATTTTAAGTATGTTTCTGTATAAATGGCGAACAATTTACTGATGTATCCTATTTACCACATTGCATCCTAAACCGTTCTGACGTTTCAGCGTGGTAACGGAACATGTAAAATGACAAACTAGCAAACGCACCGATATTCATATTTTTGCATTTAATATAATATTAGTAAGAAAAGATATTCTAACACACCGATATTGGTTGCAGAAGTAAATACTGTTTTCCAATCCCTGGATTTTGTACCTTTTTCGATACTCACGGGGGATTTCGGGTGGTCATTCTGCCCAATGGTTCCCGGCCCAATATCACGTGGTTTAGTAATATCTCAACTTTTCCTGTGGATGTCGCACGAGGCAACTAAGAGCTCCCGCACACTTCCAATTTCAAGTTGGCCAACTTAATTGCACTGTATACCAATAGACCAGTAACTCAATCAATCAAATCAAACCGCGGACATCTTATCCAACTAAGTCGTCCAACTAAATAATTGAACACCGATGATCGTATTACAACCGAGATTCCCTTTTCCATTACGCCTAAATGTAGCACTGTCGCTCGCTTAAATTGCAAGTTGCTCGATTAATTGTAAAAGTACGCAATTTAGTTGTTCTATAAGTCGGCCAACTTAAAATTGGAAGTCTGCGGGTGCTCTAAAGGAACATACCCAGGGAATGAGCAGCAACATTCACCTGTGTGATCTCTCAACATTCACCTGTGTGATCTCTCAACATTCACATGTGTGATCTTCTAACAGCAACTGCGATCCACAACCGGCCTGCCAAGCTTTTGGTGATTAAGGCAATTAGTCCCTTTCAAGGGAAAGGCCCAGCAGCAGTGGACTTATAGGTTGTAGTAGAAATAACATTCTAAAACGGAACATACAAAGTTTTAGTACACAGCGCTGTGGCTGGAAATGATTAAATAATTATCTATGGGGTGCTCGCGGAAGAATGCGATCAATGTCAGAGAACAATAGCCCTTATGCAATACGATTTAAGTTAGATACCGATCATCAGCACTTTTGTTGTCTATCTAATACAACAGCAGTCAAAATAATACAAGAAAACACTCTAATAAACTAAACAAGAATAATATAATAAAAACAAAGAAAGTCTAGCACTTTCACTAGGTTTTTGATCGAATATAATTGGTACAAGAGTATTCTAAATTAAAATAGTTTTGAGATTGTGTAAGATGCTCTGAAGGTAATTAATTAAACACAATTCTTATTACGATAAAATAAATGCTTTTAGGCGAAGTAGAAGTGGAACGTAAACTTATTGGTTGATTATTTATTAATAGCAAATCTGAGATATTTATTTAGAATTCTTCCGTCTAGGTAGTTTTGCAACTATTTATATGTTGTAAATTATTGATTAAAAGATACATTTCTAAAAATATTTCTGTATTATGAAACGTTTGTTCTAGATGTTAAGGTACCGCGTAGACTCGTTGCATTGTTTGGGATAGTTGAATTTACTGTTACTTCCATACAAAAGACAGCGACGGGCGCTATACTTATTATTTGTAATTTCATCAAGTATAAAACTATGATTTGTATATTAAAATGATCATATTTTTTTAAAAATATTTACTAACCGTAAATGTAGCTAACAACCCCCGTATGGTTACATGAATAGAAGATTCGGCATGAGTCTTCAAACAAATCTAGATAGCTGCTCTTTAGTACCTACACGAAGCTGTTACAAAATATACTTAGGTACCTATTTGAATATTAATCAAAATAACTCCCTTTGTAAATAATATTCACCTGAATCCTTGCCTTTCTTGCATTTATAAATTAATACTAGAAAAAACCGCAGATGAAAAACTTAAAGAAAATCCAAGTCCGAGCTGAAATTACTCGCTTGAACGGGGTTTTCTCACGATGGATGCTTACGAATTACATCATTTGAATGAAAGTGTTTACGCCTTACGATTCTGTGCACATTGCTGCGCCGACACCGACCGTGAGTGATGAATGTGATGATAAGCGGTTGATGTAATGAGCCTTGATGCATTGGTGTGCACTTTCGGTACGTGCTATTTTTATTTTTCTTCAGCCTACTTTGATTTTAGGTTACGTGAATAATTAACAGGCTCCGATGAAGTAGAGCTGTGATGAGATGTTTTGTAAAGGTTGGTGCTAATTCAAATTAGGTTACTGTTTATTGATAATTAGGGTACAATGAAAATTTTGATTTAATTTAAGTTTAAAAAGAGGTTTTCTGATTGCAATAACTGATAATATTAATTAATTTTGATTTGTGCCTATCGATATGCCAGTTAGTGTAGTCAACGCGCAAATCTAAGAATATTTTCTGATTGGGTTTATACTGTAAGATCATATCAAACACTTCTCGGACATCCTGTTTTTGTGAATTTCTCTACCTTATGCACTAAAAGTTGGCTAATACTACTAACTCTGCGCTCGATAAGAATACATAACAACTTATTTAGAATAGCTAGCTTATTTTATGTCGGTGTAAAACGTGAACTGTTTAAATCGCTCAAGAGTCGTAGTGTGTCAAAGGCGGTAGTTGTAGAAGATATAAAAAAACAAAGACAGGTATAGAATCACGGAATGTAAGTTGATAGAGCTGCTCTCAATAGTGCCGGTCGCCCGTCACCCAGACATCACCACCGATAAGTACCGATCCGTGATCGGGTGACGCAAGCGCGACTAACTTCCGGAGTCTATTGCCTCACTAGGCTCGGAAGCTCGCTGGGTCCTATTCTTTCAGCAGTGAAAGGGTCCTCTCTGTACCCTCCCGGGCGGCGACTCCGGCGCAGGCACGCGGGTGCGCTCCACCGCTCTCTTATAAATTGTCTGCCGACCCGGCGACATCCACATTACAAATTCGGCGGCAGTGCCACTCAGCCGTCCGATCCGCGAGTTGCTGTTATAGTTAGTGCTGTGACCGAACCACCCGTGCAGTGATCTAGATCTCGACGCGACCTTCATCCTAAATAAACGCTGAATATGAAATTCACGGTGAGTTCGCGTTTTGTTGTGAAACATGTGGATTGTTATGTATTTCCATCAGGTGGTTGATCCCTAGTAGTCATAGTATTTAGTTCAATTAAAGTTAATAGCCATGAGGAAGCTTATAATGCAATGACAATAAAGTTTATAATTCTGAATTGTTTGCGGTGAAAAATTGTTTCAGTGCGAGAATCAAGTTGTGTAATTACACTTATCAGTGAACGTATTATGTTTAGATTCTTGTAACAATGCTAATCTGCCGCATTATACGCAGACGAAGCATATAGGTACCTATATTTAAAGTAAAAGTTGTAAAAGTGAAATTAAGATATATTATAATAACGGTTTAATGTTTAGTGCCATTGGCATGCGGGCGTTATAAACCCGACCCGCAACCGCATTGATTCTTTTTTTATGAAACTGGTTCTATCTTTCTCAGAGTATTTCCATCAAAATTATAATTTCAAATCTGTAGACACTCCTCCCACACACAAAATTACTGCGAGTTAAATAATAACCCTTGTGACATAACAACTTTTTGTGTTGCAGGTGATATTCATAACACTCCTAAGTATATCATGGGCGGTGAAAGTGAAGGAAGATCCAAAGGATAAGAGGGAAGCGCCAGTGGGATACCACGGCGGTGGACAGTCATCCCACAGCTTCCAGTCACCTTCGTTTGGCCATGGAGACGCTAACGCCATCAGCATTGGAGCGGGGTACAGCATCGGAGGAGGAAAGCCCAGCTTTACTTACGGTGCTCCCGAAGAAGGCCATGGACTTCAATTATCCTCTGAGAGTTTACCCTCTAGTGGTCATGCCACAATTCAACTTCAGCCAATCACACTGCAACCATCACACGGCAACTTTGCGTCCAGTGACCTTAATCAACTCATGCAAGAACTCTCTCAAGGTTTGAACTCCGGGTCGCTTCAGCTCAGTCCCTACCAAGGTGAAGGACACGGTGCTCAAGGCGGACAAGAATATGCCATCCAGCAGTACTCGTTAGAACAACCTAAACAGCAACAATACACCGTGCAAGCTGAACAATCATATGCTGGCGTTCCTTCGTACGCTGCCGGCAGTAAAGGGTTAGGATCTTATGGGTCTACTGGTCCAGTTCTCTTCACTCCGTCATTGCAAGGTCACGGCGAGCAACCTGTTCTGACTTATGGCGCGCCTAGTTCTGGAGAGCATTCTTTTGATGCTAGTGCTTTTACTCATGCCGGTTCATTAGGTGGCTATACCTTAGGTGAAGGTGGTCACGGATTTGCTCAATCTTTAGGTGGATCAGGTCTCTCTGGCCATTCATTGGGTGGATCGGGATTCTCTGGTCATTCTCTCGGTGGGTCAGGACTATCTGGACATTCCATTGGGGGTCCTGCGCTATCTGGGCATTCGTTGGCTGGTCTATCACTCGGCGGTTCTGGCCATTCATACGGAGGATCACTCAAGTCCTTGGGTGGTGGTTATGTCCTGCCCGGAAAAGCTTCTTTCAAGCCTTCAACCTACTTGGGTTCTCATGGAGATTCTGGCCATAGCTTATCTGGATTACACGGTGCACCATCGTTTGCCTCCCACTCTCTGTCTGGGGGTCATGGCGGTTTGTCTCTTAGTTCGGGTCACGGACCCAGTATTGGTTCTTCTCACGGCAGTTTTGGTGGTTCATCGAAATTCATCGCTCCGTCTTACCTTCCTCCCAAATCTAAAGGATTCGGTTCATCAATCGATTCTGCTTCAGCATATTCCTCTAGCAGTCACGCATCTCCCCCACGCACGACGTACGGCACACCAGTTAGTTCTTTTTCAGGCGGCTCAGGATCTTCCATCCATTCCGCAGCTTCACACAGCCCTAAATATTATATTTCTTCTTCGAAATATCCCAGTTTTGAAGGTGGCTCATCATACAAAGCTCCGTCTTCCGGCCACGGTTCTTTAAGCTCCTTCTCTTCCGGTGGGCCTAAGTATAGCTTTGGTAGCCGTAGCGGTCCCAGTTCCCACTATGGGGCTCCCAAAGATGTTGAAGGTTCATTCAGCGAGAACTCTTACAACACTATCAAGTACAGCGAAGAGTTGAAGCCACGCGTTCATTAACTAGTACAAACTGTATGTAAGCGTTAGAATTGTGTAAATATGTGTTTAAGGGTTGTGCTGGATTAAATGTTTATATGCCGTCACAGAGCGCAAGTTGTGATAATAATGAAGTAGCACTAGTGATATAATACGCCAGTCAACAAGTCCGGCTCTGCAGGCCAACCAAACACGTGACTCAGCGAAAGTGTTGCGTTTAGTAATTATTTATTTGCGTACGTTCTGCTAATTACCTTCGGCGACCGATTCGAGTTCGGAGCAGAGCAGCTTGGCGACTAAGTACGTGTTTCGGATACTGCAGTGCTTTCTTTTCGGTAACTCGCTATTATGTGGCTTGAATGTTTATCACATTGGAACTGGTTTTCGTGCTAGAGAAAGAGTCGAGATGAATGCAACAGGCGCGTGCGCCGCACGGGGATGACCGCTTGTGAATTCATCATGAGTTTGTTGTAAATATTGTTTGTTCCGTAGTACGTACAGCTTATTTATTATTCTTAGGTGATAATGTGAAAGACTTGTTGTTGTTGGAAATAATAAATTTGTTTTTATGATAACATTAATTTTATTTACACCCTTAAATGTTCAACACTTAATTGTGTAACGGAAATATTAATATTAGTTTCTTAAACTTGTACATAATATTTGATACACCAAATTTTTAATAATATAGATATTTATATGTTTGTTGTTGTTGTGTTAGAAATTCGATCGAACATAATAATATAGAATAAGTAGGTTCATATCTCCATCACCTTTAGATTTTTCTTCCAACTATACAAAAATTTTGAACGAACTGCAGCTCTCTATATAGCACAAGTAATGGGCAACAGTGTTTAACAGTGTAACAACAACAACTGCAATCTCCTTTTCATGCAAGAGGAATGAATCTAGAAGTACCTAGAATTTTGTAGCATGTAGTAGTTTGAAATCATCTAATAAGATATTGCTGAGTGCGGCGCTGTTACTCGGTAACAGTTACCAGTCTGTTGCTGTTATTAGCAAGTGTAAACCAGCGCGGTACTTAGGAAACTCGATATAGCGTAGTAGGTAATCAACGCCGCGGACGCATCGCCAGTTTCACTTCAAGAAAGTAAAGGAAACTCATACCACCAAACGCTATGTTTATAACTATACATACGCTAATTGCTGTCCACGTTTTGTGACATTTTTTACTGACTTGATTGCTATCAATAATACAGTGGTTCCGAATAGTTCCGATTCTGTTAATTTATCGGAATTGCTGTTTTATATTTTTACAATAAAGTGATCCTTAGGATTCTGACACCAAGGGTACTCAATCGATGACTTTACTTAGCTACACGTTGAGAAGAAAATTACAAAGTAATTATACCAAATCAAATTATGGCTATTTATTTTTATTTTATTTTATTTTCTATTCTATTTAGAATAGAACAGAAAAAATATCTCAAAATGATTCAATTGTATCAATAACTAGCTTTCCGCGTTAACCGATTTTCCCGTGGGAATGAGGCATTTTCCCGCGGTAAAAGGTAGCATATGTTACTCAGGGTGAATGTAGCTTTCTAATGGTGAAAGAATTTTTGAAATTGGTTCAGTGTTAGTATATAGTATGATGAGAAGAATGGCATAACTGTTTGCATATAATCTAGCATATAAATGTAGTCATGTTAAATAGAAAATAAATCTTAGATTGATTTGAAGAAAAATGCACGCATTCCAAGATTTTTAATTCGTCATCATTATAAAACGTTACTTAACCAGCAAGCAGCGAGGGCGTTTAAAAATGGCATAATAAAATTTCTTCGTAACCACATTCTTCCATCTTATATCTTGAAGTTGAGCTCATTTGCAAATTGGGCCAAAAACAATAAAAGCGTAAGAATCGAAAGTTGAATCGCTAGAATTAATAAGTGGCAAGAATTATGCATGGTATAAATTAATTCATAATACTCATATTCACCTGATACCCGTTATAATAGTAGACTTTATAGCCTAATAGACAAAACAGAGCAGAATACCTACACAGAGTAAGCAAAAAAAATTGGGTCAGTTCTCAAACAAAAAATAGGTACAATTTGCATGAAAGTATTGTCATTACAAATAGGTAAATAAAATCTTCGAATAATGGAACTAAGTGGTCAGTCAGCTGTAGGAACTCTTTAACTGGCACAGACGGAACGTAAGTATTATTGTCGTGTCGTAATGGAATGTTTTGTTTTGTCTCGTTTTGTTATCCAACGTCACGGTCGGGGGCGCATGTAGATCCTGCTTATGCTGCTAGTGGAAGTCAACCACTGTGGTTTCCGATCCAAAAGCCATTTATATAATTCAATTTTGGTAAGGAAATTATAGTAAAGTAAGGAGGTACATGGCTTGAAATGAGGTCAAGGTTAAGGAGATATTTAAACGCATTGTCATTACGATGTTGCGATGACGATGTTATATTGGGGACATTCTCACACACGGCCACCTGACCCCAAATTAAGCAGAGGCTGTACTATGGGCGTCAAACAACTGATATACCTATATAAATACCATCTCAAGGACGTTAGAAATGAGTAATATGTATTACTTTTTATATATTTATGTAATATAAATATATAATTATATAAATATGCAACATCAAGACACAAGGCAAATATTATATAGGTATACTAGAGGAAAGAATTTCCTGGGAGAGTTCGTACCCGCGACCCTTTGCTTTGAAAGCAGGCGCACTATTAATTAGGATACGGGGCCTTGTCGATTAGAAAAGAAGACAAATATAATTTTTCTAGCAAAGTTATATTATATTATGAGGAATATACGTCACGTACCTGAAATTTTATATTTGTATCATGTGGAATTATCATATAGGTATGTGATGTATATGTTATGACGCGTTAAAGTTGCATGCGCTAAAAAGACCTGAGTCAAAATGGGCCGTGTTACAAGATAATAACTTGATTGCTTCCTTATTACATAACACTGTAGGGAAATTCATGTAATAAAGTACTACATGTCATAATATTACCTTGTTAGGGGTCACGGTATATTATACGTGTGAAATGAGAGCCCTGAGTAATAAATTATATGTGTTTCGGGTAAATAAAGGGCTTTTATAAACTTTGAACAATTTATAATCAAATCACCTAAATTCTTTAAAGAATAGAATAAGACTATACAAATACCCAGTAATCAGTGTCATGAGTATTTGATCTGAAGTAGATACTAAATAAATAAAACAAGAAAAAATAAAATATATGGGGACATCTCACACACGGCCATCTGACCCAAAGCAGAGGCTGTATGTACTACGGGTGTCAGACAGCTGATATCCATACTTATGTAATATATGTATAAAATATACGATACTGGGTTTCCGCCCCGCGGCTCCGCCCGCGCTAACAGTTATCCCGTGGGAGTGAGGGATTTTCCCGCGGTAAAAAGTAGCCTATGTGTTATTCTGATGTAGTTATGACCAATACGAGTAAGCTATATTATTGTTAAAATCCATTCGGTAGTTTTGCGAGAAAGAGTTACAAACATCCGTCCATCCATCCTCATAAACTTTTGCCTTTATAATATTGGTAGGATTCAGACACAAATGCTTGCCTATATGCTCGTAATTCGCGTTACTTCGGAGACGCCGGGTAGTATATTTCATCCAATATATTACAATCTAAGAAGATATTGGATGAAATATCATCATTTTTGACCTTATACGTCTATGACAGACGATTCAAACAATGGGTGTGAGACACCTTCTAAGTTCTTTGTGTAAGCCTATACGGCAAAATCAAATATAGTACCCTAGTAAAGCGAGTTACCGTGATCAGACCCAGATTATGGTATCAGATTTTGATTGTGATGGAAAACCTGAGAGTACGGAAAACAGCACGTGGAAATTTTAAAAAACCTACACATCCGTTATTGATCTCAATCACAGTGGAACTCGATGAAAAGCTCCATCTCTGTATTTGTCATTGTACGCAATAATGAACTACGGACTACAGCAATATAGTGAAAGGTACCTAGTTTGAAGAATTCACACATGCCCAGTTCAGCATCAACTCTACTTTATAGTAACTACAGTCTGTTCATAGATGGCGTTAAATGTCAATTTGTTTTTAAGTCTCATATAAGCTACCGATTAGGTATTTTGTTTTAATGTTTAGTCACTTGTCTATACAATCTCTAGCAAGTTAATCATTGTTTTCGAAACCTTTGTTGTCGAAAAAGCTAGCACTTAAAGTAAAAGTTTCAAAAGTAATTTAGTAAGTAATTTAGCCACGTTAATTGAAATTTTTAGAATAGGTCATTATTTGCTAATTAGTCAGATGTATAGATGTAACTTTGATGTAAGATTGACTTTGTCTGTCCTGCAAAAATAATTTACGTAATAGAAAAGCTAGGTCATGCACTTATTTAGTAAGTTCTTGAAGAATATCCCACAGTTATTAGCATGTATAAATGAACAGTAGTTTGCTAATTAGTTTGAAAATACGCCGAAGTATGCAATCATACCAAATAAGCACTTCTTAAAATAACTACAAAACGATTTTAGATGTATATATTTTTAACTTTTACATACACCATTACATAACAATAATTTCATAATATACTTTATATTAATATAAAAACGAGTATATAAAGGGTTCGTGTATATGCTATGTAAACTATACATAAAGAAAGATTATAGAAAAAATGTAAATTTTATGCTTGAAAGTTTCAACTATTATACATCTATTAAAATACTACAGAACCTGAACGACTTTTACTTTATGATAAAATAAGAAATTGTATTTCATACTTAAATGTATAAAAGAACTAAGAACATCGACTGTGATGTAATTACTGCTAATGTATTGATTGCAAACGCAGATTGACTCTACACAATTACACTTACATTATTACCTATACTTTTTGATTTATTTTTATCTACCTTTTTATTTTTATTTACCTACCATAATTTTAGGCCAAAATCTTCGGTGGCCAAGTGGCTAGGGTCTTGAATTGCATTTAGAAGTTCGCAGATTCAAGCCTCGGCACTTACCAACCAATGCGTTTTCGAAATCATATAGGTATTCGTTCATTCAATGCTTTTACGGTGAAGGAAAACGTGAGGAAACCTGCACACACCTGCTAAGTAAATCAATGTTTGTGTGTGAAGTTAACCAAACCGAGCGTGTTTGATTAATAAGGCCTATTTAGTAGGAATTTAGTAGGCTCGAGCCCTTCGGTGAGGATATATGTTAACGATACTATAGGCTAAGATATCCCCCAGAAGTGAGCAAAGGCGCAGCGCTCCTAAAAAGATATCCAAAACATTTGGTCGTGCTTTATTATTAAAATTCAAAAATAGAAAAAAAAACATTGCCATATTGTGAAAGTCCAATGGAATGGACCTCATTTTATAATAGACTAGCTTCCCGCCGCGGCTCCGCCCGCGTTAATAGTTTTTCCCGTGGGAATGAGGTATTTTTCCGCGGTAAAAGTTGCCTATATTCTTCTAGAGAAAATTTCCCGCATTAATTTATCATCATCATCATAATCATTTCAGCCTATAGACTTCCACTGCTGGACAAAGGATCTTCACAATGATCGGTAATGCACTGCCCGCATCCAGCAACGACAGCGGCTTCCCGCGACCCTCACCAGATCATCGGTCCCCTTGTGGGGGGCCTCTCCACATTGCATTTTCCGATGCGCGGTCGCCGTTCCAGAACCTTTTTATGCCAATGGCCGTCGGTTCTGCATTGCGTTGCAGTAGCGTGTTACATTTAATAAATATAAAACAATTCTACCTTCTTTTTTTTTCATTTATATTCTTCTGTCTGGTTATAAAAGTATATGCGATCACGTCCAGGGATATGGTACCACTTTCTAGCGAGGTCTATTAGCGAAGTGATATTGGGTTTGCCGAGGCTCGCGCCTGAACCTACAATTAGGCCGAGGCCGCGCCTGCGCCGTAGAAAGCTCCCGCTTTACATAATTGCCATCCCTTTTACTCGCAGCTGCATCGAATATAGGTACGTAATCTTATTATGTATTTATTATAATCGTCCAATGTGTGCGTGAGTGTGTGTCCGCATGTGAGTCGTCTACGCTGGACCAGTGCGGGTTGGTCAACTTCACACGCGAACTTTGTATATCATCGCAGGTTTCCTTATGATGGTTACGTTCCCTGAAAAACATTGAATACACTGCTGAGGAGGCTTCAAACTTAACCTCCCAAATGGAAGAAAATTATCCAGCAACAGGGCTCCCGACGCACTCGATTTTTCTGATTCTGAGTTGTTGACAGTCCGATGCGTAATAATGAGTCAGTCTTAAAGATTTCATTGTTTCAGCTGATTGTGAGAGCGTCGGTGGCCAAGTGGCTAGAGCTGTTGACTTCCATTCGGAAGTTCGCAGGTTCAAGCCTCGGCACGTACCTATGTGTTTTCGATTTTCGAATTCATATGTACGTTTATTCGACGCTCTTACAGTGAAGGAAAACATCGTGAGGAAACCTGCGCACACCTGCGAAAAAATTTCAAAGGTTGTGTGTGAAGTTGGCCAACCCGCACTGGGCCAGCGTGGTCGACTAAGGCCTATTCACCCTGATTCCAGGGCAGTCTCGAGCCCCTCGGTGAAAACATAATATGAGCTGTTAACATTGTTTCAGCTGTAGAATGGCCTTTGTCTCCCATACTTTACCAGCTTCTGGTAACTTTCTTCAGAAGTTGATAAGAATGTAATGCAAGATCGTAAATGTAAAATACCAAGAGGGTAGCCTTCCTAGTAATCTCGAAATCAGAATCGACAGTCAAGTGTTCATGTTAAACGTAGACCACCGGATCAGATAAAAGAAGCAAGTTGGTTTTGATTGGTTAACGTGATTGGCACTTGAAATCAGGAAGAATAACTTTGAATTCGTAATTTTTACGATGAAATTGTACTTAAATGCACATTTTCAATGTTGTCATTTTTGTCTACTAGACTAGACCTCTTGCTGGTCTTTTATTTTCTGTACACCTTTAAGGAAAGTTAGGTTTATTTAATTCTAAGCTGGAAAACATATTCAGAATTTTAAAGTCAGTTCCGCACCCTACCACATGTCAGTAAACATTTTTAATAAACTACCATCAGATATAAAATCAATTCAGGACAATAACTTATTTACTAATAGATTAAAATAATTCCTCGTAGACAAATGCTTTTACAACTTACAGGAGTTTTTCGAAAATAAATAGTAAACTGCAATGTAGCATTAATTTTGTTATATGATGATAATAACAGTTTAAATTTTTTAAGTTTAAAAGTTTATTTATTTTTAAGTTTATTTGATCCTGTTATATTTGCAGTGCCCTTGCAGGGTCATGTGTGGACCATATTTTACTTGTACGACTTTTGTAACACCACATGAAGCAATAAATTATATGATTATGATTATGATTAAAAAAACGCTAAGTGAGTTTTATTACATACACATTGTAATGGATACAATATCAAGAACTTATTCTATGTACTAAGTACACTTGCGTAAGTTTGTAAGCAATCGCGTTGGGCTTCTTTAGAATTGTTTACAGGAAGACTTTCTTAGATTAGTCTAGTTAAGTAAGAATTACTACTGCTTATAAGGAATACCAAGAGCAGTATCTATGGATTACGTAGATACGTGGGAGGAATAAATTCGTATAAATGAGTTTTATACCAATTTATTTATTATTAACCATGATTCTATAAATAAATGTTTGCTATCGTAAGCCATTTAGGATCAGAAGATAAAGCTTAACATCTTCATAACATATTTATAAGCCAGTATTACGTTGTAAGCACACAAGCACACAAAAAATGCTAAAAACCGAGTCAGACGGATGTGAAGAAGTGATATAGAAAATGTCAAATTTTTTGTTACTCTGTCTGTTTGTACGGGCTAATCTCCGAAACTGTTGGACCGATTTGAATGAAATTTTGCACTTATATGTATGATCAACATTTTAGATAGTTTTTACCGTGAGAAAATATCTCATTCCAGGAAACTGCACGGAAAAGTAAATAAAATCGCGTGTGTAACAGCGGGCAGACAGCTAGTACTCGTACTTTAATAATTATCATATATTGATATGGATGCTAGGTAAAGCATATTTTAGACCCCGATAGAACACAACAGTTTACGAACTAAATAGTGAAAATATTATGGACTTACTAATGAAAGATTCTCGACCAGAACCTTTGACAGTACCTACTTAATTTATTGTGTTGGAGAATGTACTTTTCTGCTAGAGTTTTGCCTAGTAAATAAAATAGTCCGCATTTTCTTTATAGTAAAACTGTATATTTTAATAAATACATCACTTATAAGTTAATGAAAAAATTAGCTTTTCATACGTCATAGAAAATTAAATAATTGTAACTGTAAAAAATATAAAATTCGAGAATCTGCTGAAATCACCGATCAGTTATATTATTATTCTCAACTTATAGTTCGTGGTTGTTTTCCTTTCCTTATGAGTATACGTAAATAAATACAGTGGTTGTTTTCCTTTCCCTATATAAATTCCTTTCCCTACGTAAATAAATACAAAACAATGAAGTTGTATAAGTTCATAATTATATTATTATATACTTGTTA
This sequence comes from Teleiodes luculella, assembly GCA_948473455.1. NCBI lineage: Eukaryota > Metazoa > Arthropoda > Insecta > Lepidoptera > Gelechiidae > Teleiodes > Teleiodes luculella. Next base: position 4,996,296 of record OX419596.1, read on the forward strand.
GGAAACTAAACACTTTTTGAAGGTAATATAATTATCTTAGTTAATAGCCACTCTACACAAGCGAAGAAATTGTAAAGCATGGAGCTTCTCCCAAAGCTTTGTTCATAGTTTCGCCTTTTGAATTGACTAACTTTGAGATGATCACTACTATTAGATCCGAGAACTATACTTTACAGTCTTTATGCCAGGGGCGGGGTCGAAATACTCGACACGATTCAATAAGTAACTTTTCTAAGGCGTAATAGAAAACAAAATTGATTCTGATGTTACGAGTACAAGTTGAATAATTTGGAACTAGCTGTCCGCCTGCGGCTACGCCCGCGTTGTTTTTTTATTTTTCCGTGCAGTTTCCCGTGGGAATGAGATATTTTCCCGTGGTAAAAAGTAACTAGGATGTTGACCGGGGATATAAGGTACCACCATGCAAAATTTAATTTAAATCAGTACAACAGTTCCGGAGATTAACCCGTACAATGTACTAAGCCGTATATATTTTTAGGTTTGAAAGAAAAGCCTCGACATTTACAGGATATTATAGTAGAAGTCGTTTATATACGCATACATTCACCCCCAAAGGTTTTAAAACGCTTGAAATATCACAATGTCTTCTTTATCTGAAGAATGGGAAATTGTAGAGTTATTTACTTATCACAAGTGTAAATAAATACTCCACGAGGAAAGTGACCACGTTACGTCTCACTCTTACGGAGCGCGTTTCCGTCATGCGCCGGAGCAGGAAACAGATCAACTGTAGGTATATGTAACACAGGACAAGGACCCGGCGGTCAGTTCCCCTGATCTGGAGCTAGACCACACGGAGGAAAGTTGTCCGCACCCTACCGCTCATATAAATGCGTGAACTTGATTCTAAACGCCACTTTTCCTTGCGCCGGAGCATAGAACACTTTTCCTTTCGCATTAAGTTTTACATCGGGAAAATAATGTAACTGAACACTGGCGAGAGAAATTGAAACATCTACAATGGCAGCACGGATAATTTGGGTGAGTTTTAATCAATATAATCAGTCATTATTATGTATCCGCAACGAGATGAGACTCCTCTCACTTGACTTTCTCGAACTTAAGCTAATCACTCACAGTGCAAATCTTAGGTCATACCAATTCGGCAAACAAATGAGTATCGTCAAGATAGTTATCTTCTAATTTATGGGAGTAGCAGCAGAATGTAAACATTAACGTTTTTATAATAATAGCAATAACAAAAGAAGTGATTGATCGGCGTCCACGCCTCCAGTGCATTAGTGTGATGGATAGTTTTAAAATTGTAACTGCCGGTTTATTACAGGTGTTACTCGCTCTTGCCACGCTCGTGTGTGGAGCAGACGTAGAGGAGAGCGACCAGAAAAAGCGAGGAGCGGGAAAAACGACCACCCTCAACGCGATCCCAACAGGATCACAGAAACCAGAGTACACCTACAGCATATACTCCCAAAACCCACCGCAGACCAACCAACCTAGTCCACAATACCAAACCCAAGTGTCCAGCTCTTTTTACCCCACGCAAGGGGCCAACCAGTATTATAGTTCAACTCCTCAAGACAGTTCTCAGTTTCAACAGCAGCCTCCAATAAACTTTGCGTCTCCACAGAGTTCTTCCCAGTTCGTTCCTTTGAATTTTATACCTAATCCCGGTTACCAAGCAAAATATCAAATAGTGCCGTCTAAAAACGGGAATATTCAGATAGCATTCATCCCTCAACCTCAGCAGACTTTGTCATCACCTTCAGTGGTTCCTTACCCATTTTTCACGCCCCATTCAGCTCAAATCCAAACTCAACAACAACCTTACCAAGGGCAGTTTAATCTCCAGAACTATCAATTACCTTTCGGTAATCCTTACCTAGGCCAATCTCCGACTATGTTTCTGTTACCTCAGCCTGGTCCGCCGTTGTATAATAATCTAGTGTATCAGAATCCTGGACCAGTACAGAGTTCTTACAACTACTATCCCGGGAAAACACAGGGTCAACACATTTCTTCTATTCCTCCACCGTCTCCGGAGTACGAGAAGATACAAGGTCCAGTTTCGCAGAGCATATCAAAGGAGGACAATGACCTGAGCGTACATAGCACAGAGTACTTAACTCCACCTGACGCCTTGACTTATAAGAACCCTTACTCGGCGACTCGTACATATTCCAAACATCAATGAACTGCAGTTAAGTAAATGCGTTTATATTTTAAAAGAAACTCGTATTTTGTTGCCATTCATGTTAACCATATGTATTATTTATTGTTTTTTAGTTACCTTAAGTATCATATTTTTATGGTCGTTGTTATTGATCATAACCTTAAGTAAGGAATAAAGTGTTGATGAGTTATTTGGTGTTTATCTTACAGTCCCAAAGAGCTTTTAAAAATCTATAAAAATCTAAAGTGTATTCACAAAATAAAAACGTGATATAGAGGCACAGTCGTCTCTATAGCAACTGATAGATATCCACTATGCTGTTGAATGGTGAGTATCAGAATGGTATTTATCCCGAGTTATTTAATTGAAAGTTACCTACAAGTAACTCGTCTGTGAATAAGTCCAAAACAGCGAAAGTTGTACCTACTTGACACAAAAGAAAATGTTTCTTCAAAACAACACTAGTTAATTAAGTGATGTAATATACCCAAAAGACTTAAATATTTTTGAATACGAAACGATGTCTGTTGTTAAACGTAGAACTTGCGGGGTAAACAATACAGATACCTATTTACCAATCATCAATTTTTATTTTTATTTTTCTGCGGGAGAGTGCATTATACTAAAATATTTAATTATTTACGTAACTATATTGACATACGGTGGATTAATTGGTGGTACAAACTGCATCAAATCCTGTAAAACTAGAGAGAAAAGAACCGATTAATTTTAAATAAATTATTATGTTATAAATATCACTCTCGCGCGTTTTTCCCATACTCTGCACAATTTTATTATTTTCTGCTGAAATGTTTCATCACGTTTCGTCACATCAATTGAAACAGTTTTCTACTGTGGCGCTGTATTAGTGATATAAATGTGTAACACTTTAGTTAGGGACGCTTGTACTCGTCTCTAGTTAGTATAAACGTGCCAATTAAATTGGAAAGGGCCAGCTTGGTAGGCACTATTGTAACAACTTTCCCCTATAAAGAGTTATTTTAGAGAGACTCAACTTATAGCAAGCTAGTTAAAATGTGAATTGTGTTCATTATTTATATATAAATATAAATATATATAATGCTCTTTTGTACATGTATATATGTAGAAGAGCGTCGGTGGCCAAGTAGCTGGGGCCGATGACTTCCATTCGGAAGTTCGCAGGTTCAAGCCTCGGCCGGCACGTACCAATTCGTTTTCGTTGTTCATAATGTACCAACGTTTATAATATTCGACGCTCTTACATACGATGAAGGAAAACATCGTGAGGAAACCTGCATACACCTGAGAAGTAATTTAAATGATGTGTGTTAGTTTGACCAACCCGCACTGGGCTAGCTTCCTGGATGGGAATTTACGGCCACAACGCCACCGAAGACTTTCTTGCGTTAAAATTATGCCTGGAGTTAAAGTAATAGGTAATAGAGTGAATGAATAGAACACAATGAAATTACTTTCTAACAATTGCTTTGTTCAATACCGCTATAAACTATATCAGATAATTTACTTGTTCTTTAAATGGTACGTTAAACCGTAAAAGGTTTTTTACAGTGCGTGAATAATTTATATTGAAGTAGGAACTTAGGAACCTATGTTATTTATTACACATTTCTGCAATTAAGTCTAAAAGCATTATATTACCAAATCTGGAAGATTTCAGTAAATTATTTAATATAGTTTTATGTTTCTGTGGTGTAGCAAGTGGAAACTCTCTTTTGTTTCTGAAGTAAAAAATATATGTAAAAATGTTGGATTGCGTACTTGCGTGAATTTTCGCGGTATTCTCATAGAAGTTTACATCAGATAGATATAAACATTGCAAAATTATAAAACCCTACGGCAAAAAGTCTAGTTTAACATGTGCAAACGTAACAAGTCGTATGAAACATTAATTAATTTACGAGGTGACGAAAATGATCATAAACAAATCATCTGCTTTGTAATTAGTACGTGAGAAGGAGATGACCGTATTATCGATGACGTAACGATATCACAAGGTGGTCGCTGATATCAGCTGGAGGTGAAAGGAGTACGTACATTTTACTACTCAAGTTATTATGCTATTTGTATCACTGAGATGCGCAATCTAACGCACCTGTTTTATATACAGCCTGATGATTTTTCTTGGTAGTAATAATTAAAAAAATATCACATATCAAGTCAGTGTCTATTGCAAATATGTATAATGTGTTTATTAATTGGTTGTTATTTACAAGTATTCTTTTAAAGATTGACTAAGTATATGTATATTACAAATACTTTCTTTTTCTGTCTTTTTTTTATTTTAGGAAATTATACATCTCTTCGTTACATCAAAGATTTTTCCGAGTGATCAAGATCACTTTAATGTACATTTTTCTACGGAAAATACCTCTTGTCATCATAATTTTCAGTAACTTTTTAGCTCTATTTAATGTATTTCTATGCAGCTTGTATTACAAATTTAATAATTCAATAGAATATAATGTCAGATACGGGCCATCTACATTATGAATTGTAAAGAAAATGATAAACAAAAATAGTAAGAAATTGCATATCAGAGCACCATGTGTTTACTCTCATTAAACTAGTTCTGACCAAAGTAACAGCTACATCCTGACCGGTTTGTACATCCACTGTACGTACACCCAACCATTCAATTTTACCTATACACTGTTTATCCTCAGTACTACTTGAAAACATATTGTGTTCCTGGTTGTTCGTAGTTCAGAGTACAACCAACCACATAAGTTGAAATCAAATAGGATTCCCAGGACTTATTCTCACTACAACGAGTCGAGAACAATTTTCTAGAAATAATTTAAGGAAATCTGTCTTACCAGATGAAGGAAAGTCATCAAATCGTGCAATTTTTACACGAAACGTGCCAAGCACTGAAAGTCATTCCATACAATATAGGTTAGATGAAGACTTGAAAAAAACAACCAGACATACTATTCGACATGCATCCTTTTACGAAACAAAGCAATCAGTCCTCGAGTATCGGTGTTAACGGAGCTTTGTAGATATTTTTAGATATTTTATGTAATTATTGTTTTTAATCTCTAATACTAAATAACTAGGGAGAGTAAAGTTTCGTTTGGATTTTCGTTTACGATTTAAATATGGCTGGCTTATGTCTAGTTGAAGTTACACGCAGAATAGGCGCGTTTGACGTCAGGTTGCGGAAATTAGTAAAGTCTAGTTTAAATTAGATTTCAAATAGTAAATATTTTAAAACAAGCGACGTCGACGTAATGGGAGTCATCGTTGCAGGACTGCCTCTATATTGGTCATCACTGCGTTGCTCGCTGTACACCTCACACGTAATGCAGTAAAGCGAGCATTAGTCGGTATTTATTACTGCATAGAGGCGATTTGTAATATTAAAGCCGCTTCCGCGTGCTGGCGGGTTTCCTCGGGGCAGATACACATTTTATAGCAGTTATTACGAGGAAAGTCCTCTTCCGAAGAATTTGCTCACGTGTTTTTGTAAGAAAATTACCAGGTGTTACTCAATGTTTGCCTTACGCGTACTCACTGTTACACTTACACTATTATGTGAATTATTTACTTATTTTCAAAGCTTACTAATAATATAAACGCGAAAGTTTGTGAGTATGGATGGATGTATGTTTGTTACTCTTTCACGCAAAAACTACTCAATGGATTTTAATGAAACTTTACAGTAATCTCGCTTATACATCAGGATAACACAAAGGCTACTTTTTACAGCGGAAAAATACCTCATTTCCACGGGAATAACGGTTAACGCGGGCGGAGAAGATTGGCGGAAAGCTAGTTAGTTATATTTTTGTCATACGTAAATGACGGAAAACTGTACACCTAATCATACGTAATGAATCACACTTCATCTTCTAATAAAGTACGTTTTAATAGAGTACAAAACAAACCTCTACCTAGTACTATTATTTTCTTCTGTGCCTCTACTACCGAAATCGGCGTGTGAATCGTTCAACGGAACAAGTATGACAGGTGTTATGCAAATGTAACACACGTTTTGTTTGTTTTGTGATGCGAAACAATGGTTCCTGATACACGGCAGGCAGCATGGTGATGGTCTAAATCTCAAAAAAGATCACTTTCATCTTTTAAGATGTTTTTTGTATTTATTTTCCTACAAACCTTTTACAGAAATTCGGCACTTGCCCTCTTTCTGATCTTGCCTACAAACTGTCACATCCATACAGATTGTAGATTTTTGCCCACTTTTCGGAGTTCCATATTTTTTTAAAGTATGTCGCCCACTTTTCTAGTGTCGCTGAAGCTCTGTCGTTTACTAACTAGAATTAATCACTAACAAGGGCTGATACAAACAGAGTGATTCAATACCTAGAATGACTTAGATACGAGTAATCTACACTTAACATACGATACAATCATCATAATCATCATTATTTCAAACGAAAGACGTATAAATTCACAAAAATTGATGTAAAACAAGACAAATACTAAAAAAGAAATCTTATAAAGGATCTCACAATTATTATAAAAGGTTAATGCGCAAATACCTTATATTACCATCTATTTCAGTTTTTGATGAGAGGTTACTCAAATTCACTAGATTAGATAAGTCAATAGAAATCTGATTGCGTGGAGAAGTATGTAATTTCCTTAAAAGCCTTTTACAGGTTTTTTGATGTATCGCGTCTCCATTTGAGGCTCTCTCAAATTGCTTGTAATGTCTAGGTCTATATATTGAGAACCTTTTATGGCATACTCATATTTCATTAGTTATGGCAGCAGTAATTTAATCAATGAATGGCGTTTAAATATCATATACGGCTAGACTCTAGCCGTATATGATATTCAAACACCACCACTCTAGCAGCTAGAGTTTCAAAACAATACACATTTTACGTTTAAGAAGGTTTGACTTCCGAGCAAAACTGTAAGTTATATGACTATGAAATGCGCAAAATATTTAAATTATTATGAGATTGCTATAAATCTTTCAAAAATAATAAATCTGAAATCCAAAATAGGTATCTGAAAGCACACTTTGATTTGAATAATTTTAAATGATAATTTGAAATAGTACCTCATTTATTTTGTAGCTGTCGGGAGCTATATTAAAGGAGTCTTTAATTGTCCTCTACAGCAACCGTGTAATCTGGGTTCTGCGTTATTTTTTACTGAAATATTTATATTTTTTCTCTATAATTAGATCTTTAAATAATTCAGTCATAAACAAGGCTGTAGGCTGGTTAGTCCAACGCTGCCCGCATCTACGAGTAGCGGCCTGTCGGGATAATTATCAATTTACTATCGTATCTACTTAGAGATGTAATCCTTTATAACAGGTGTTGCTTTATTTTTATTGGGAATATTGCATCAGCACTAAGCTCTTTTAGACGGCGCACTATAGTGTAGTGCAAGTAGGTACCTACTCGTAATAAATCTGATGATAACAATCTAATGCTAATTATTCATTGTGTACCCGTTTATTATATCGATCGATAGTGATAGATCTTGCCTTTGACTGTTGCAGGTGTACGTAATAATGTTTTGTAGATAAACCTAGAAAATAGAATTGAACAAAATCTTTGTTATTTATTTTGTCGTAAAATAAATTTATTATGAAAAAGGGAAATTGAAAATTACGACTTAAAACAACTGTTTTTAAATAATTTACTACTTAATTGTCTCTCAATTTGTAATAAAGTGTATTTTAATTACCAAAATTTTTCATAATGAGCGTATATTAAAATTTAAAAGGGAATAAAAGCGTACTGTTCTTATGATAAGCTAAAAGTATAGAAAAGTAGCCAGCACATGCGACTGGACATTCGTACTACGAAATTCACTCCTACTACTACGGAATACAGCACTCTCAAGGTCAAAATGTACAGCCACATGTGCTGGCGATAGCATTAAGGGGTCTATGTCTATATCAATACTGTCAGGGAAAGCGAGGTGAATAGTGATCAATCACTTGTTACGAAAGAAAAAGTTATAAAATAAATAATCTGCACATCTTTACAAGCGTGAATAATTGATTATAATATACAGTCAGTCTTAACCTAACCTTGAACCTAAATTTATCACACTTTTAAAGGATTTTTTACACACAGTTAAATGGACTATCTACTCGTACATGGAATATGTACTACAAGTTTTTTTTGCAACCAAAACAACAGCTGCTTTCAAAATCGATCTCATTTCGTAACACATCGTTGTAGCTCTAATTCTGGCGATCGCATCAATTTCACTCATCGCTTGTACTGTTGCACAATTTCTTAATTTACATGAGCAGAGGTGCTAGTTACACACGGCCCTGGCGGGTGCTGGCCGAATGTATTCGGAACATTTTGGTAACGTTCGAAAAGTGAATTTCTATTGTTCGCAAACCACACGTCATGACCGCCAGAATTGTTTAGTCATTGTAAGAAAAATGCTTGATAAATAAGCTAGTAATCGGGGTGTGGTAATTTGCCGCCCATTTACACCCGTCAAAAGAAATAAAACTGTGGAGTTGATGGATATGAAGAGATGGAATAATTTATAGAATAGAATGTTGTTATGTTTGTTTACGGGTCTTAGCGCGATAATTTTAAATAAGTACGTACTATTATATACCTACCTACCTATTTAAAATTAAGCGCGAAAGCCTCAAACAAACATTAGAATAGAATATACTTCATTTGCATGATAAATTACTATAAGTACTTGGTATTAAATGTAAACCTATGTAAAAATATATCATTTTTTACCTGACTACGGCGAAGCAAAAAGGACGATACGATCACGGCTATCCTTTAAACATATCTCTATCAATTAATAAGATATATAAAAAACGTTAAAATGTAATTCGTGTAAGTTGTTTATTTAATAGTCGGTAAATCTTTAATAGTTTCTACATAATAATAGTAGCTGTTAAATAAGTAGGTGCTATCAGTGAAGACCTGTAATTGGCTTTCTGTTATTTAAGTTAATTATTATTTCAAATGTAATAGCTGTTGGTTTTCCAAATAAAATAAAATAAAATAAAAATAAATAATAATTTCAGCGGCGACTATTTTCTTGTTTCGCACTTTTTAGAGCATGTTTTAGTTTTTAAACTTTCTTTTTATTATTTTATAATATGATTGGATATCTTGAAGCAATTTGAAATCTGTAGAAATGTTATCATAGATTGTGCCCATATTTAGGCAACAGTAATTATCATTATATAAACACAGCTAAAATATCGCATTAATCTGATGCATCATCATGTCCTTTATAGGAAAGTTTAAATTTAGTTTTATCTGTACCAATCACTCGGTTCAAATTAAAAGTTACATTACATTCGATTGCATCGTCAATTACTTAGGTTTCATAATTACATTGGATGTTAAGAGGAGTTTTTTTTATTTACGTGCTAGTTAAAAGTGAGTAATTATTTCTTTATTTGACGTCTCAATTAAGCTCTTGTATTTGAATCTCGAACGATTAAAGCTACTGCATGACTTATTAATTACTACGGCCCATAAATGCCTGTTTGTTTATACTCGTGCTGTTGGCTTCAACTCATATTTTGAAATAGGTGAAAAAAGTTACAGGTAATAATACATTTTTATTTGACTTTTGAAATATATAATTGAAGAAATTCGAATTTTATTTTGTTTCTTGATATAAATACGCAAATAGCTCTTAATGTTTTTTTAATATAAATTGACAATATTTATAATTAAACCATAATCTATCTCAAAAGTACTGACGATCTATCACATAATGCCTAATCTTAGGCACAGAATGCTATATATAATGCACTAGGCAAATCGATGTTCAGTATTTTAATATTAATCTTATGGTTTCCGTTAAGTAAGAGCATGTAATAACGATTAAATAACATCCTGTACTATTAGCGATGATTTGAACATCATTAATTAACAGACAGGTACATTTTGCCTTATTAAAAGTTTTTGATTTCAATTAATTTTATGATTTTCACTGTCCATTTAGTAAGGCTTGAATATAATTACAGATACTAGATAGTAATAATTGTAATCAATTATACGATTTATAATTATGTACATAGACTATTCTATGAAACCATCAAGACTTAATTGTATGTTTTTGCAGGGCCTTGTGTGAAATTTCCACATGTTTAATATTAATTTTATTATATTTATGTTATTACAAATCCGTATCAGAAAAAGCAATTTTAATAATAATTATAATATCAATTTTTTCATTCATTAATTCATTATTTTCTGTAAAAGTAAATAAACAACACACAAATTAACATAAACAACACAAATAACAAAAACACAACACATTTGTCTTAACATTTACATAAATTTGAAATCCAATCGACTTTTTTTGGCATGTAATATAGTTAACTATTTATATACTTGAATTTAGTTGGTGTCTTTGGATCACAAAGGATAGTTTTATTAGATCGATAAACATGCGATATTGTATGAATGATCCTTATAAATATTTAGGTTGACTGATGATAGTGATATGCACTCCTGATAATTAGTGCTGAAAAGTGATATCTGTATCTACAATAGTGATCTACTCTTGTATCATTAGGTCATTATGAGCTGACTGCTCACAGTAATTGTCATTCAAATGATTGTCCCTACATAGATCTTCAAAGACCCGAGGCTAAATGAATGAGAAATAGTGATGTAATTTTTTTTCAATAGAATATAATTTAATTTTAATGCACATAAGAGAATACAGAGAGTAAATAAATATAAGATAGAGGGTATATTAATTATAGAGGTAGGTAGGAGGTTTTATTAGCTAGGTAGGATTGCAACAAATAATTACCAACAGTTTTAATAAAATGCTTTTTATTTAGTTTGCTGTTGGTATAAATCGTATACATAACCCAGCCTTACTTTTCAATTTATAATTTAATTGATTGTACTAACTTTACCATTCAAGGGCTTCAAGACGCAACAATATACTAACGAGCAAATATTGTTTTTTTTATATTAGGTAAATAAAGAAGCTATTTTCCTTCACTTTATTTAAGCCACAGCATTATCAGTTCCTTTATCTTCTCATATTTCTCTTACATAAATATATATAAAACAAGTGGCTATAATGTAACATCACTTACCCATAATTAAGCTGTGAATGTGCGCGCAAGCTCAGATTATTATACTTAAGCCGAGTGCTTCAGATGACTCCGCCACTTATTGTTTTATATATAGTGACCGAACGTTTGGCCGAATGTGCCGAAACCGAAACTTGGCATAATAAAAACTTAAAACATGTTTAACTAAACATGCCACGTCACTAACTAGTGGCGTGGCCGAATGAACTTGGACAAAAATCTAACTTAGTATGTGTTGGTTAAACTTTGACTTTGGAACATGTCAAGTGTTTGTAGATCATGGAGCACCGGACCCGGTTTTAAGTCAATTTAATACGTAGGTACTGCAATTACTGTTGGTTGTTTATTATAATTAGTCACTTCTCTTAGTACAGTGCACTAATACTCGTATATGAAGAATTTTTTAAAGTAAAAATAAGTTTAGGTTAATATTTTCACCTGAATCCAGGTACAGTTATGTAGGACTGCGGCACAAATTGAAAAAAAGGGGAGCCTCGGAGATTCGGCTACGGTTTTTTTTTTTTTTTAATTGACCTATGCTTGTGTCGAAAAGGTACGACCAATCAAGCTTCACCGGACTTGATGCTTCGGTTTGCAAATACAGTTTCGGCCAGACACTACACTAGTTATATAACGGCCAGCCCTAATGATAGATCTATACCGCCACGCTCCAATTTCAATGTCTTCATTGAGCAAACGGTAGAAAGCTTATAAATGACAAATTGGGGATCAAATCGCACGCGAACATTCTGCTTCTTGAACCAAAGTATTAGCTAATGGTTTTACTTTGTAAGCTTTAATCATGCAGTAAATAGAGTACTTAATAGCCTGTTTAAATAAGGGCCATTTTAAGAGAGTACGTTAATACGGAAATTGTTGAAGTATGTGTCTATGAAAGGTTTAGTAAGCAAGTATTGGATGGGGGCCATTCGGTAACTGAGCCACGTAATAAAGCTCGTCTTATATCTTCCTTTTAACATAAGTTTCGTATATTATATGAAAAGAAAAAAATAAATCTCATTTCTAAGGTGCCGTACCTCAGAAACGAAAAAATGGACTGATGGAGTTGAAATTTGGTACACGTATGTAAATCCGCGACTCAAAGACGGATGTGTGACATTAAACTATAAATTTGAAACGTGAAGGCCACTTTTGGGTGATAAATTAGGTTTTGAAAAAAAAAAGTATTGCAAACTATATCGTGTGATATATTAAATAAAAGAACTTGTTGTAGCGGTCTCAAATATATTTCTTTTCCAACATTATTCAGTAAAAAAATCTATTTGTACATTTCTGAGACAAAATGAGAATTTTTCACTAAATGAGTCATGTAAACAAAAGCAAGCTTTAGCGATTTCTTCTAGGCATAGTACTTAGTAGGGTTTTAACGAGATAGGACCATGAAAACAATATTAGACTATTCACATAATAATTTAGGATGCTGTGAGCTCAGTAATAAAAACGTCAGTCATATTGAAGGATCCCTGCGTCCGCGCCGCTCCACTTGCTGCGAAAGTGTCCAGTGGAGAAGTGAAACCGATGCGATGCAGGGAAAACTGCATTGTGTGAACTGCACCATAGGTGCTAATGAAGTCAAATACTTTCCTGTTTGTTTTTTATTTTCTTTTACATTTGGAAATAAATACGGATATTTGGAGAAAGATCTCCACAACAATCGGTCCTACGCTGGCCGCGGCCCTCTCCAGATCCTGAGATCGTCTGTCAACCTTGTGGGGATCTGCCGCAATTCAAGAGCCTTTTTTCGCGCAATATAATGTTTTTTTTTTATAATCAGGTAGATAGATATTCTTGTCATAAAATAAAGTAAATATAATAATTACAAATCTGGGTCGGTTTAATCATCATCATGAAATACTGTTTAGACATAAAACTTAAAAATTTTACTTAAGGTAAAAAATCTGTTAACTGTAATACGGAGATTCAAATAAAATATAGATTAAAACATAAGAAGCAAAAAACTTAGAAGCTTGAGAGCTCTTATGATTAAAACTGAAATTAAGTTTTATTTTACCGTTTACTTTTTCATTTCAAACTGATAGTTCGGAAAAAAGAAATGTTAATTTTTATAAGCATTAAGATTTTAATCTGGATTATGCTCAACTCAAGATGGTTATTACAACTTGGTTGGTATTGTGAAACAAATTCATTATACAGGGTGTAAATGACGGATTAGCAAAAGCCGAAATGACGCTCAGTCAGCGATAGAGCAACTTTCACAAAAATTTAGACTGTTTAGTTTTGAACAGTTTTTAAGGATATTTTAAAAATTTAACTTAACTTCAAAAAATTAAGGTAGTTAATACGGAAATTAAAATAAAATATAGATTAAACCACGAGAAGCAAAAAAACTAAACGCAGTTTAAAAGCTCATTTAAACAAATGACTGTTTTTTTTGGAGGATCGAGAACTTTTTTTAGCTTTTGAATGATGATTTTGGGAATTGCTCAAATCTATTCACCGAGCAATAGCCCCCGTGGTCGAGTGGTCAAAAGATCGCTTAACGTTATGGAGGTTCCGGGGTGTTCCGGGTTCGAATCCCGGTGGGAAAATTGTCGAACAAATATCACTTTGTGAGACTTTCCCCAGTTTGGTTAGGGCATTGCAGGCTGAATCACCTGATCCGAAAACAAAGATGATTCCGTGCTTCTGACACCAGAGTTTGTGACCTCACAAAACCTAGGTTAACCTCGAATACCACGCGAAAAAGCAAACTATCCACCGAGCATGTCCTTTTAGCAATCTGCTAAGGCACTAACACCTTATATTATAATGGTTGCTACGCAATATTGGGCATGGTTCAGCGAGTGTTGGGTTGATGGTTATTTTTTATGCCACTGTGAACGTGTTGTCAGTTGCAGGGCAAATTCTTGGGTCAGTGAGTTCTTTCGTTACATTTGTCAAGATTACTTTATTAGAGCTATAGATGTATCTGATAGCAACACTCAGCATATAATATCAGTTATGTAAGAGTTCTTATACTTAGTATTAGAAATATGTTACCACTTTATTGTACAAAAAGAAGTAAAAAATACTGGTAGCCGGCCAAAGAGATTCAATTGTTTTTAAAACAGTTGCAAAAAGGTTGACTATTTATGGGTAAGATGATTATATGAATGACAAGCACCACTTAGAAACCTTTATTTTTCACGCATTGACTAAATAATACTGTAAAATTATCAGCGGACACTAATTGATCGAAGTCAAATCTAATTATTTTTATAAACATTTGTGTAATTTATTTTCTGCGTTTTAAAAAATGAAAAATTAAAATGAAACAATAAATCTTTCGACAACTAGTAATAATGAAACAAGAAACGAAAAGATATTTTCCAAGGCAAAAAGTAACTCATGGCTTTTCTGATAGCACCATCACAATTCGTTTAGTTTTACACATTTTTATATTAGCTTTAACGATAATATTAATCAGTTTAATTAAAATATACAATAAACTGTTTAGTAATTGCCAATCATAAGGAAATTAAACTCCGATCAGTCAAAAGAAACTACAAATCAGACGGTATCTGTTGAAAAAGTAATAAACAAAAGAAGCTACAATTCCTTTTGTTAGACACTGAAAGCTCGCGCGCTGGCTGTATGCAAGCTTACAGCAATTTTAATGTCAGTCACATCACGGGCGTGACTGGCAAATAAGTGATTCAAATTGTAACAAAAGACTAGTGAGCGGTGATTCCATTCATCCTCCTATTTACATAGGCGATCCGTTTAAGATAAAGCCCCAAAGGTTATATAGAAACGCCTCCTTTCTGTGTCGTCAATATACAATTTTTGTGTTATGCAACTGAAGAACCTAAAACTTTAAGTAAGTTACCTAGAAAGGCCAATGTTCAAATGTACAACTTACGTCATGTTTAGCAAAACTTTAGTCACTATTAATATAGTTTAAGTTTAAGTCCGGTGAAGCTTGATTCGTCGTACTTTTTCGACACAAGCATAGACCAATAAAAAAAGGTAAAACAATTAAAAACTTATTGATTCACTTATTTTATTACATGTGAAATGTTTTTAGTAAGTTACTTACTTAAAAACTTAGCATGGCCGTAGATAAAAGTTTCTGTTCAATAAATTAAACATTTTACTCGACATAATGAACTGAGTAAACATAAGCTGGTATAAACGTGAATTACGGTATGGTGGTTAGTAATTAATAGCGGAAGAAATAAATATAATAACGTGAGAATTCGTTGCAGCTTGTAAAATAATGAAGAAGAAAACGAACGCATGTATGTTTTAAATAATACAACTCGCTGTTTACTTATACATTGCTTCTTTAAGCGTAAGGTTTCCGTCGAGTCGCCCTAGCACGTGCTAGCACTGTGATGTGCTAATGATATGCGATGCGTCTATCGCTGTCGTATATCTGTGTGTACCTTTTCCATTTTTCTAATATATGATAAAAGGCATGGTCTAAAAAAACAAGGTCTAATATTCCGACCACGTGACGTGACACAAGCCTACGTCATTTGCTGTTCATCCTTGTCAAATTACGCATTCCACGAGGATGAACAGCATGATGAATGACGTTTTTTTTTGATTGACCTATGCTTGTGTCGAAAAGGTACGACCAATCAAGCTTGAATGACGTAGCTTGTGTCAAGTTTGACATTCCGAGTAGAAGAATTTGTTTTTTTAGACCATGGATAAAAGGTAAATATGTAAAGGTAAATATTGTGTCTGTTGAAAATTGTTTATAGCTGCCCTTGTCGGATCGCACACTCTAATTTGTTTTTATCAGTTTTGCAGTCTCTTCGTATTTTTTATGTTCTTTATCAGTTTAACCGTGGTTTAACCTCTAACAGACAAGGGGTGGCAGGGAAATTTCACCAAAATCCCCACGTTTCACAAGTGACTGTTACTGTGTCTTTATTACGACACAAGAAGAGTTATTTTGGTTTAATTATTTTCTGGAAACCACATTGTCGATTTTTTATTTCTGTAAACGGCAATGTATTGCAAATGCGTAACACTGACCATGTGAAAGGGGTACTTTTCCAAATTCTAGTATGATTGCTCCGCTAGTAGGTGAATCAAGCTCATCAATCATTGGCCAATAATTTATTGGTATAAACCTGAGAACCAAACCTGTGATATAAGGCTCACGCTGATTGGTGTTGCGAATATTGATGTATCTATATATTTTATGGGTTCTGTATACTTTATTGAACTATGAAATTAAATTTCTTGTTTTTTTTTTGACTTGCTTGCTTATAATATGGGTTCCGAACTTAGATTATAATTTATACTCTAAGGTTCCGAAGTTAACCTAACTTACATAGTCTGATGCCATAATTATAATGCTGTTTTTGACATGAAAAAAAAACAACAAGAAAAATTATCTTGTATGCATACTGCATAGGATACAATCCTAGACTTAAGTATTGTATTTTAGTTCAATAAATAATTTTATTATTAACTACATTCGTAAAGACTAATAGCCTTTAGTGCCTCCCGAGTCATGGAATTATATTTCGTTATGTAGGTGATTCAATGTCTTGACCAAACTGGGGAATAACTCACAAAGAGATATATTTGATAAGACCGCGGGATTCGAACTTGGAATCTCCTTAAAGTAAGGTTAGCGTCTGCCCACTCGGCTGTTATTTTGAAGGTGTCATACAAATTCGTTATCAGTTATATGGCCCGTTGAAAGCCTCTGTCTACCGGAATAAGGTTGAAAAGGTCTTAGTTGTGTGCAAGTGGTAATTTTTTTAAATTTTTTTAAAGCTTTTGTGAACAATTTTCTTCAAGACGTCCTGTTTCACGGTCAATACTTTGATTTGATTAAAATACTAATAAAATTAT
This sequence comes from Teleiodes luculella, assembly GCA_948473455.1. Lineage (NCBI taxonomy): Eukaryota > Metazoa > Arthropoda > Insecta > Lepidoptera > Gelechiidae > Teleiodes > Teleiodes luculella. The sequence goes on from OX419596.1 coordinate 5,013,344, forward strand.
TACAATATTTTTTGTTCAATAACTACTTTATTCCGGCACCTAATTAAAAATAACATTAATTAAAATGTTAACTCAATCCAACTTAAATTCTCTTTTAAACGTTTAATGACGTCATAAGTTAAAAGCTTAGCTCAATCCAAGGCTGGCTCTCTTTGTGTTTTTGTTTTGTTTTTTGATAAAATATTACGTAAACAGAAATAAATTAATGAGACAAAAAGATTATGAGTAAGTTTTTGTGAGATTTATTTATAGTTAATAATAAAACAGTCCTAATAACATTAAACGAATCTTTAGAGCGGCTGAAATCATTTTGTTACTTAGTAAATTCACATTTGAATTATAAACACATTTTTTAAATAATACTAGCTGTCCGCCCGCAACTACGTCCGCGACTCGTGTCTCGGGATTAAGATATTTTCTATTTTCTGAACGTTGAAACTTTCTCTGGACTACGATAAAAATCCAAAATCAGCTTAATCAGCCCAGCCGATATCAAGTTTTAGCGAGATTAACGAACAGCAAAAGATTTATATATTTATTTATTTTTATTCAAATTAGAATTTTACTATCGTAAAGAAATTTTCAATTTCCAAACTTAAAGAATGTCTTTGACGAAAGTGACCGAGACCTCACTTCTCGGTCACTTTCGTCACCTTATTCCTATAATTCCACAATATACATAGAAACAAAACAAACAAATAACACAACGAAACAAGCATAAACTAGTGCTGTGTATTTAGTTTTATTGTTTTAGAATAGTATAAAATATGTATGATAGTCTGTAAGGTATTTATGATATGGGCCTCTGTTTACATATTTAACATCTATATGTAAATATTGCCTGAAATAAATGAATTTATTATTATTTTTTATTATTATTATAAAAAACTATTCAATACATCGAAATAATAAGAGCTAAAATACAAAAGTTATATAATGATATTTCGACTAATCAATATCTTCCCATTTTTTTAATCTATTATATTGCGTAAACTATCAAACAGTATATTTTATCTTGTTCCTAAACATCTTATCAAGCGAACCCTATATTTTTTCTCGATAAACGTTATTGAAAAAGAAATCATTGCCCAATATTATAATGACACAGGCAAATATTCCGACTGATTATCCTATAATCGAGGCACGGCAATAATAAATGCTATCTAAAACTTGGTACACACGTAGCTATAATATATTGCATGTATATTAGAGAAAGATGTACCTATTATAATAGGTATTAATTATATAATTATATATGTCACCGTATGTCATAGTAAGTAAGATTGTAAATACCGTTAGATTACAATCTATCTCGCGAGATTGTAAAATGTCGAAAAATTGTGAACCAAACGTACTGATTACAATTTAACAGATTATTTTTCGGTAGATTGTAATCTATAGAAGTGAAATAGTAAAATAACAATCTGTCGCGCTTTAAATTTTCAACTGTCAGTAGGCTGTTCCTGATTGGCCGGTCTTACAGCAGGCCGTTCTATGTCCATACCGTTGGAAATAAAACACAGGTGTCAGTTAAATAAAATTAATGCACTTCAAAAATTGTGACATCAGGTATATTTATTTATTATTTGGTAGATAATCAGTAATTTTGACATCATATAATGGTAATGGGTTTGTTGTAATTTTACAACAAATTAAAATTATAAAAATACTCCAAGAAAAAAAAAATTACATATTAGAAAATAAAATCAAAATATTAAAAGAAAAAGTTAATATTATGTTTATCATCAAAACTATCTTGCACGATGGTAATGCTTGCTTACAAATTTGCACAAATTTGCACAAACGGTGACGTATAATACATGCATAAATAAAAACATGCTCAGCTCTGCACACGAGAACGAAAAAGAAAAAGCTCTAATAGGTATACTTATAGGAATATTTCTGTGACGACATGAAAATATCCGAACAGATACAGCGCGATATATTTACGTAGACGCAATAAGGCGGTAATATACAATTCAATATAGGTAGCTACCGCGTGTGACAGCAAGCTATGTATTAGTTATAGCTCGGTATATTAATGTATATTTTAGCTATTTGTGTGTCGGGCTTGAGGTACGAGTATGGTAATGATAACTGCCACTCTAGAAATGACACGGTAATGACAGCCTTTAGACGCGAGCTGCATTTATTAAGCCAAATTAGTACTTTCGGGCTACGACGTAACATTATTTTCTATTGTTTTTGTGGTGGACTTAAAAGTTATGACTTAATCCGCGTTCGAGACGTAAAAGTTAGAAACCGTTGCGCGCGGCGGATGCTATATTTTCAAATCAATTTGCAATTGTGTAATGGGGTGGCCTGGCCAGCTCAGCCATTTACATTAGAGACTCAGGGTTTTCTAGCTAGCAGGGGTGGTTTGGTCAAGAGAAACACAGAACACAGGTCACAACACGGTTTTATTCATTAGGCAAGGCATCGGCGGTATAAGCTTAACAGGTTGGCTCGGGGCGGACGGGAATGGTTTCCAGGTCGGGACGAGGGTGCGGGAAAGTTCAGGAGAAAGGGCCGCGATTTCGAGGGGATGTATCGCGCTGAATCTAGCACCTCTGGTCGGCGTGAAGGGTTTCTCGGCGTGGGGCTACGCACGCCCGGGGCTCTCAACCAGGATATATCCGGGACCGCCTCCGGGGTCGCGAACGTGCTTAGGGCAGGGGCTCTCGATCGCACACTAGGGCGAGACCGCCTCCTTGGGCCCCTCAGGGTTTTCGACCGCGCTAAAGCTGGGACCGCCGTCGGTAAGGGGTAGGTGCAGGGGCTCTCAATCAGGGTGGCCCGAGACCGCCGCCTGTTCACCCTCGAGGCTCTCGACCGGGCTTTAGCGGGGACCACCGCCGGTATTTCGTGCACAGGGCAAGGGGTTCTCGATCGTGGATTGCCACGAGACCACCTCCTTAGTCCCCTCAGGGTTCTCAACCTGGCTTGAGCTGGGACCGCCGTCGGAAAGTGTGAGGTGCAGGGGCTCTCAACCAGGATAACCTGAGACCGCCGCCTGGTCACCCTCGAGGCTCTCGACCGTGCTCAAGCTGGGACCACCGCTGGTTTATCGTGCACGGGGCAAGGGGTTCTCGATCGTGGATCGCCACGAGACCACCTCCTTAGCCCCCTTCAGGGTTCTCAACCTGGCTTAAGCTGGGACCGCCGTCGATAGGTGCAGGGGCTCTCAACCAGGATAACCTGAGACCGCCGCCTGGTCACCCTCGAGGCTCTCGACCGTGCTCAAGCTGGGACCACCGCTGGTTTCGCGTGCACGGGACACGCGACCTACGTGAACTACCCTTCGCGCCAACCAGAAGTATTCACTATGCGAAAACGGTACAAACGGTGCTGGTCAGGGAACACAGGGCGCAAAGGGATACGTGGTTAAATGAGAACACAAACGCGGATCAAATATAGTTAAAAGGTGGATAGGACTTACTGGATTTAGGCTGGAACGGAGAGGACGCCAACAGTTCTAACGTTCGAGAAGCGACAATTAACTTTTAAATTAACTGAGTGGTTAGCCGGGTACAAGGTATACTGGTTTACGCGCCTAGTCGCGGGACGTCTTTCTTCGCTGGTGGCCGGTGCGAGACTGTTCCCTCGTCCTGCTCGACTCTCCGGTAATAGCCCGGCGGGCAACGCTATCCCCACCGCCGAAACCGGTCGTACTCAGGCTCAGGGCAGGGCCGTATTCGGCGGTGAAGCAGGGCAGAGACCCACGGCCGGCGTGGGTCGTTGCATTCCCCCCCTGGACAGCGAGATTTTTTCCTGCGGGGAAAAAATCACAAGGCAATACCGACTCCGAGCACCTAACAGCTATAATCTGTTTATTTGCTAAAGTCAGACTGGTCAGGAATGGGCAAGATATGCCCCAAGGGTTCTGGTTTAATCATGTGAAACTAATATTTTCTTTTATGATCTCTTTTTTTTTTTTATTTAATCTTACAACATATGCCTTGCCTTTACAAGATATTGACTTTACCAAACAAACTTGGGTATAAAAATATACTTCTATATGAAGAAGAAAAGGTAACAAATAATTGGGATATAATATTCCCTGCTAAAGGAAACAAGTAGGACCCTTAGCTTTGTATTAGTACCTGAACTAGGTATAACGTAATTTATATTTTTAAATTTGCTAAACATATTTTGATTATAAATATTGCTACTTTGTTATCAAATTTTATTAGCAAAGTGGTCCTCTTTGTATCTAAACAACAACACATTAACCAAGTGTAAATCCGTACGTATACGATGTATGGCTTTGGTGCTCCATACTATTTATCTATAAATTGTAAACTCTGTGTCTATATATTAAATAACTGGTTAATAAATTATTGTAAGTATATCCGTACGAATTCACTCCCTTTAAAAAAATAAACATTATCTCAACTGGTCATATTATAACTTTTATCTTACGTTTCGCTGGCAAAAAAAAAAAATTTTACTTTGCGTCTACTGGCTACTTTACAATGTAAAGTCATCACTGGTTTTTTTTTTTTTATAATAAAAAAAACGAAAGAAGCTAACAACTACATAATATGCGCACAAACAACAACAACGGTCACCCCTTCTGTGCGTTGTCCGTTTTACGAAGCGCGTTTCTATACGTACCGGGCCTGTTAGTTATTTTATTTGTCGGGACTGGTAAACAAAAATTACTGTATGCGCGCTACCCCTAGTTAATAAAAACTAAGAACACAAGAAAGTGTAATCGGTGTTGCGACAAATTGTTTGTTACTGGTTATTAAAATTACTCTATTACTAACCTATGTTCAAAACGAACTAAACTAAAAACGAACTAAACTTGTACCCGTTTAATCAGTCTTTCAATAATAGGAACTTTTATTTATTTACTAGTTTAAACGACGACGTTTTGTAAATATCACAATAACAAGCGGGTGCCAGTCCCGTATATCATACTAAATAACAACTTATAAATTATATTTTAAATAACCAACAAGTGTTTTTCATGATACTGGTAACACGTCTGGATTATCTTTCTATGTTTACTTATTAGCAATTAATGACTTAGAAAAATTGTAAATAAGCACTGGTCGGTTATCCGGCAACTATAGCCTGTTGTTTTGGGAAGCTAAAGCAAAATTATCTGGTAACTACATTTTACGGTAGATCCTAATGATCCGAGAAAAATAAATGTCCGTACTGGATATCTAATGGCATTGTTTTGAACAAATAAAATCATGAATAAAAAGGAAAAAAAATAAATGTATACGTAACTTAACAAACCGAGTATGGTCGGTCATGCCATTTCCGCCTGTTGGCGCGCCTCTTGACTGCAGGTCGCCCTCCATGACGTGGCTGGCCCGGACTCGAAGCCGCACCTCGCGGCCTCGTGGGCTGCGGGTGGGTTGTGCTCGTCGGGACTGGGGCTGGCTGCATCCACACTCCACTCGATGTCCCGGGGCGCGTGTTCGCTGCCGCCGGGCTTCCAGCTGCCGGAATCGGGTCGGTCGGCTGTATCGGTATAGCCGACTCTGGGATCGTGTTGTCGCCCGCGGTACGGAAATGCGTCTTTACTTGCGACTGCATGAAACCGTAATGCGCGCACGACTGTCTGGCGCTACGGCTTCACCGCCGGTGTCCTGCCATGTGGCTCCCCCCGCGCGGGGTGTGCTAGGCTCCGCCCACTTCGTCAGGTACAGGCGTTATTTATCTCGTTCGTAGTACATACAGGTGCAGGTTTACTTAGGTCATTCTGGCGGATTTTTTTTTTCTCGTAGTACATACAGGTGCAGGTTTACCTAGGTTATTCTGGCGTTTTATTTTCTATGTACTATCTTTATCTAGTTATTAGTTCTGCGTCGTCTCTTGCCGGTTTTAGTTATGATATTTTTTTATATCTTTTATATGCGCTGTGAACTTTCTCCTTTTATTATGTACATCTTGTAATTCAAAAATAACCGGTGATTTCCTTGTAATTACTTCATACGGGCCCGAATATTTCGGTGCTAACTTGGCGCAAAAATTTTTATTTGCGTTAGACAATGGATAGTCTTTTTTCAAAACTAAGGAATTTAGAGCTGGAATCCAACTTCGCTTCTGCTTATCGAAATGTTTTTTCTGGTGTCTCGATGCGTTATTCTGGTGTTGACGTACCAACTCATATATTTCTTCCATCTTATTCAAATGTTTCATTGCGGGATTTTTTGTGAAATCTGGTTTTGGTGGTTTTTCGTCTCGTTTCTTGTACCTGCTGGCAATGTATGTTGAAGTCCTAATTTTCCATGCTTTATTTTCCTGTAACTTTTGTTTTTCCCTCTGGGTTTGTGGTTCGGGTTCTGGTGGGATTATGTGCTTAACATAATATAATTTAGGGGTCCTTGGGTTAAATTTTGGCGACTGGGGTTCTTTATGTAACCTGTTACCGTTTATTTCCAGCCACGGTTTTTGCAGTTCTAAATTTGCCTCTTCTGTTGATTGTTCTCGTTTTCTTCTGTTCTGTTTCCTTCTGGGTCTTTTTCTTTTTCTTCGCTGGGTTTGTTCGTCACACTCTGTGTTCGGGTCTGTTCTTAGTTGTGTGGTTGTAACTGGTTTCTCCGGTTTTTCCTGGTTTTGTGTGGCTACTTCCCACATAGTCAAGAACTTTTTAGGCTCGATTCGGTTCAACATATCCATACCGATTATTATGAATCCGGAATTCGGTAGGACGTACAAACAATGATTCAATGTTACCCCCAAAACTTTTATCTGTAGCGTGACGCTGGTTTTCACGTTGACCAAAATCTTGTTTGCTAAGACGATTTTCTCATTCGCCTTTCTCCCTTTGATGAAATTCTGTTGGCACAAGTCGTAAACTTCTTCTGGTATAAAGGAAGTAGTCGAACCGGTGTCGATCAAGGCCGGAAACTTTTTATTCAGGATCGTAACGTTAACAAACATTCTGTTGTCACGTCTCTTCTGGGCGTTGGCTGTACACGCATTACCTGTATTTCTTGTATCTGTTTTGCAACAGTTCTTGCTTAGCACCCCTATTTTGCCACAAACGCTGCAAAACAGTTGCTTTTTGTTCCGGCATTCCGTGTACGCATGTCCTGTCTTGCCACAACTCCAACAACATTTCGTTCTATCGTAGTTATGCATGTATCTTGTGCCAAGGTTATTCTGGTTAATTTGTTTCCGATTAACATTCTGGTCGAACTTGTATTGTGGTGTGAACTCTGGTCTGGCTGGCTTTTCGTTGCTGGTTCCTGGTGAATATCTATATCTCTCCTCTATTATTTTTTCGTATTCCCCGCAAAGGGTTATTAGTTCATGCAATGAATCGAAATCTTGTCTTTTTATGTAAAGTTTATAGCTGGCGTGTGTGTTTTCGAAAATTCTTTGTAATTTTTCGTCAACTCGCATTTTTCCAAATCTTCTCATTAATGTTTGCAAATCTGTTAGGTAATCAGTGAACTTCTCGTTATACTTCTGTTTGCGAGCGATAATCTTTTCTAATAAATTGGTTTCGTAGCTGTTCGGGTAAAAATAGAGTTTGAATTCTTTGACGAAGTCCTCCCAGGTCCTCCAATTATCATGGTTGTTCCGGTGCCATAAGTTTGCTTTTCCTTTCAGGAATCTGGTTAACAGCGGAATAAGCTGTTCTTTCTGGACATCACACGTTGTTACTAGGTCTTGAAGCCGCTCTAGGAATTCGACGGGATCGCTTGTTGTATCGAAACTAATGTCCCAATTTTTTACAATGCTATACAGATCCTTGCCTCCCATTGCTTTCGCTTCCTTAGACATTTCGTTGTCTTTTTTATCAAAATCTGGGTCTGTGTCTTCGTAATCTGAATCCGACTCAGAGTCGAGGGATTGGTTCACTGATAATATTAAAGCCGCGGTTTCTTCGTCAGTGGTTTCTGTGTCCACTTCTACTAAGTTTTTCGTTATGGCTTCCTTCAGTGTTTTCACCGTGTAATCCTTGTTTGTAACTGGATCCTTTGTGGGTATGCCTCTAAGGACAGCTAGCTCGACAAGCTCTGGCTTTCTCAGCTTCGTAACCTCAATTGGTTTTGACATAGGTTTTCTCTTTTTAACGCTATGTCTTTCTTACGGCAGTGATTTTCTCTTCTTTGACCTTCCCTGCTAACCCGTGAGCTCTTTCGATATTTCCCGTGGGTAAATACCGTCAATTAAGTTGGGCGCCAAATGTAATGGGGTGGCCTGGCCAGCTCAGCCATTTACATTAGAGACTCAGGGTTTTCTAGCTAGCAGGGGTGGTTTGGTCAAGAGAAACACAGAACACAGGTCACAACACGGTTTTATTCATTAGGCAAGGCATCGGCGGTATAAGCTTAACAGGTTGGCTCGGGGCGGACGGGAATGGTTTCCAGGTCGGGACGAGGGTGCGGGAAAGTTCAGGAGAAAGGGCCGCGATTTCGAGGGGATGTATCGCGCTGAATCTAGCACCTCTGGTCGGCGTGAAGGGTTTCTCGGCGTGGGGCTACGCACGCCCGGGGCTCTCAACCAGGATATATCCGGGACCGCCTCCGGGGTCGCGAACGTGCTTAGGGCAGGGGCTCTCGATCGCACACTAGGGCGAGACCGCCTCCTTGGGCCCCTCAGGGTTTTCGACCGCGCTAAAGCTGGGACCGCCGTCGGTAAGGGGTAGGTGCAGGGGCTCTCAATCAGGGTGGCCCGAGACCGCCGCCTGTTCACCCTCGAGGCTCTCGACCGGGCTTTAGCGGGGACCACCGCCGGTATTTCGTGCACAGGGCAAGGGGTTCTCGATCGTGGATTGCCACGAGACCACCTCCTTAGTCCCCTCAGGGTTCTCAACCTGGCTTGAGCTGGGACCGCCGTCGGAAAGTGTGAGGTGCAGGGGCTCTCAACCAGGATAACCTGAGACCGCCGCCTGGTCACCCTCGAGGCTCTCGACCGTGCTCAAGCTGGGACCACCGCTGGTTTATCGTGCACGGGGCAAGGGGTTCTCGATCGTGGATCGCCACGAGACCACCTCCTTAGCCCCCTTCAGGGTTCTCAACCTGGCTTAAGCTGGGACCGCCGTCGATAGGTGCAGGGGCTCTCAACCAGGATAACCTGAGACCGCCGCCTGGTCACCCTCGAGGCTCTCGACCGTGCTCAAGCTGGGACCACCGCTGGTTTCGCGTGCACGGGACACGCGACCTACGTGAACTACCCTTCGCGCCAACCAGAAGTATTCACTATGCGAAAACGGTACAAACGGTGCTGGTCAGGGAACACAGGGCGCAAAGGGATACGTGGTTAAATGAGAACACAAACGCGGATCAAATATAGTTAAAAGGTGGATAGGACTTACTGGATTTAGGCTGGAACGGAGAGGACGCCAACAGTTCTAACGTTCGAGAAGCGACAATTAACTTTTAAATTAACTGAGTGGTTAGCCGGGTACAAGGTATACTGGTTTACGCGCCTAGTCGCGGGACGTCTTTCTTCGCTGGTGGCCGGTGCGAGACTGTTCCCTCGTCCTGCTCGACTCTCCGGTAATAGCCCGGCGGGCAACGCTATCCCCACCGCCGAAACCGGTCGTACTCAGGCTCAGGGCAGGGCCGTATTCGGCGGTGAAGCAGGGCAGAGACCCACGGCCGGCGTGGGTCGTTGCAATTGTTTTGTTGTTTATTTCATTTCCGTGTCGATTTTCTTTTGTTCCAAGTGAATTGTCATTATTAGCTTGTTTATTGAACTATAAGTAGTATATTTATACCGTAACATGTTTTTATCTTTGAACAGTCTTCTGAGATACCATGTAGTATTGGCAACTACTGAGAGCAAAAAATAAATTCAATAATGTTCTAAAATAATGTTTTGCCAAATGCTACAGGTGGCTACAGCTAAAAAATATCATGTCTAATTATCTTGATAGAGCTTTTTGCATTCATTTGCAGTTTTAATTTAGTATGCAATGTAGGTAGATATATCATTATGAAAGTGCTTCACTTTTCCAACAAGTGTAGTGCAAAAGGGTTTGTCCGTTCCTACACCCGCCAACCTGATCTCATTCACTCTCGCTCTCGGCTACTCAACACAGCAGATCCATGTCCACGATACGGCGATCGCCTTTCTTGTCTGGTATCACTTCGATATGTAGACTAGTGCCGTATTTAACTACAGCCGGCCGACGCGCGCGCCCACTTACCCGCCAAGCGGCTGCACGCACGCAACTCCTTTGCCGATAGAAAAGTTAGTAAAGTTTTAAATCATCCCTTATCACTTGTCAAAATCAATAAAAATAATACTGGCAGGTTATAAAAAATATCTAAACAAAATTTAAAATTTCGAACAAATGGCGACCATAGTATACTAATAACAGTAACATCACCAGTCAATTATCAGGTGTAGTCAGAGGTGAAGTAAGAGTCTTAACGAACGGTTTTTCAAATTATAGGATTTCCTTTGGCTGCGCTTGCATGGAGTTGGCTTTCGCGCCGGATGTGAGGACAGAGCGCGTGCGAAGATGCGGTGACTCGTGGATAGACTGCTACTGTGTGCTCAAGTGACTCTGCTGACTTGCTATAGTGATTTCAGTGCTCTGTGACATTTCGGGGCTGGGACATTCGTGATTCATCATGCTTGTGTCAAAGGTGAGAAAAAATTATTGATCGTACCCATTAATTTTATAGAGCGCTTAAATTTTTGAATCTTGGTTATTTCTTACACATAATAAAATTGAATGCATGAAGTTTAATATCGAATTAATTTATGGCAGTTTGGTTTATAAACTTCTAACTGACTGTATGCGTTAAACAAATTATGATACGAGTCTATTGTAGTGCATGAATTAATTTAATGGTGGCAGAGGGTAATGGACCAAATGTGTTTGATAATAACATAATTATTACTAATCTATTATTATGTAAGATAATAGAACATTACATTAACCTTATTAGGATATTTTAAATTTAAAGTTTAACCCGAGAGCTTTTCGTATATTTAAACACGGAGACAGGTTTACTTGTCTGTTGGAATTACTTTTCGCATAAACTTTTTATGAAGTATTTTTTATTATCATACTGTTTCCTATATAATATCTATTAAAAGATACTTCATAAATAAAACTTATAAATAATATAGTTACTGTTATTAAAGTCATAGAGGTAGGTACCCGGAAGTGACCGGTTGGATCCCCGCGATGACTAATGAAGTGTTTTAGAATATTTGACATCTCCATTTCATATTGATTTTTCAATGCTCTTCAAGAACAGCAAAATAGATACATAACTATTAAGAAAAATAAAATGCAAATTTAAATGGTTTAATAAATATTTAGGCAAGTGACGTCACCCTTCTTAGCCCTAATCATCCTTATTGGTTATTATTCTGTGGTTTTTGTTATTTCTCTCGAGATTTTAAATTAAAAAGGAACAAAATTGTACTTTCATCAATCAAGTCAATAAATGCCTATTTTATGTACTTTTTTCATCAAAGCGGCCAACGAGAATTGAAGTAATATCAAAATATAAGATTTCGTGACAAGATCCAATGAAGACGAAGTGGGGCATGTGCAAAAGTAGCATTACGCGACTTACATACGAGAGTAAGCGCTATAAACGGCGAAAGAGCTTTCATAGTTATATCAGATATTCATGTTTTAAACAACAATGCTTAGAAAAATCTTTACATACTTTACTTATTTTGAAAAATAACAGATGCTCTTAATGCTAGGTATTTGATATATGTTATATATTATTATAACAACAATTAAATAGTATCAATTTAATACTAGCAGTATGTTCTACATAAAAAGTGGCCAATATTTTAATATATAAGTAAACGGTCAAAATATTACTTTGCATTCATACAAACACACTCACATTTTTACATACACACCGACAAAAATTCTAAAATTGTCTACGGATCCCGCAGTTGCGTGCAAGTGTAGGCGGAACGTTTCTAGTTTTTTCCCCGTAGGAATAAGGTATTTTTCAGTCCAACTGTGGACACACTACCAGTCCAACTGTGGACACACTACCGTTGAATTTCAACTTTTTATGTAGGAAAATATTTCCAGTGTAATAATAAATAATCCTGTGCTCGATTGATCTATCTAATAAATTTCATCTCTCGAGATTTCAGATCTCTCTTCGCATAAACAGGAACCAAATAATATATACTAACGAACTTTCACATTTATAATACCTGATAAGGTCTAAAGTAGATACAACAATATTATATCTATTTGCAAATAAATGAGTACAAACTAGTGGGAGGACACATGGATTATTTTTGTATCTCTATGGTTTATTTTCTTACTCGTATCTGGTTAACAGTACATAAAGCTTGTGGGTTGGATAAGTGGCATATGCCAGTCATTTAATTTTTAAAAGGCAATAAGTGTTTGCTTTTGGTCATTAATAACCGTCTTTAATCTAAGTATTTAAATCGCACTGTTTTATACAAGACTTTTTAAAGTAATTTAAAAAGGAACTTTGCAACTACACAATGGATTTCCCGTAAAGCTTTTCTGAGGTACAAGTTTTAATTTTTGGTGCATCTTTAGTATAAGTTTAAATATTTTGTTTTTTGTATCCATGACATCATAAACGTGGCTCATTAAAGCTATCTTGTTCCAAACCAAAGATCACGGCAACATTTTGAAACTTGAATACTTTTTTGACTACGCAAAAAAATATATACCTGGCGTAAACTATTGCAATATTAAATTTAGAAATATCTGCCAAATAAGTGACGTCATTCAGAGGTCAAAGAAGTTTTAGCCACATAGAGTAAATAATTTTTTTAGTAGTATTATAGAGTCGTATTATAAGGTGTCCCGATCCTATCAACACCTCAGTAATTCGGTATTGAGATACTTCAGTTTTCCGCCAGTTTCAACCAATAGAAAGCCGCATGCCCTTCTGAGCAACTACAACCCCGAGACAACTCTATAGTGTACAATATTCTTTATTTAGCCAAAATCATAGCGATCTTGTTGTTTTTTAAACTGAAGTTTTAAAAGTACAGCATTTCTTGCCAAAACCTTTAAATGGTTTTCGATACAGCCTTTCCCTGAAATTGTTAGTATACCCCATTGGTCACTTAGCATTATTGGTTTTGAAAGGAGTGGCACTGGCATGTAACAAAAATTTAAAACACCAAACCTTAGATACGTTAATACGTTGTGATTAAATTAAATATATACTTAAATAGGCATCCCTTATACGAGCCAATCCGAATCGCTTCCAATTTGGAATAGTATACATATTTAGAGACATACACGTTTATATGCCGCCTGTCACATAGATTGCGGCCACTTTTTATTATGGGTCAGACTGCATATAAATACGGTTATCGAAGCCCGCTCTTTTTCGCGTTTGTCGGTACGCGACGCGACTTGAAATGTCCAAATACGATATTCTAAAGCACGGTGTCCTCAACTTCCCTTCACTATCGCGAGATGATCAATCTCTATAATATTAAACTGGACCAGTTGAGATTCCACACTTATTGCTATGACCGTATTACGTGCAATGATGCAACTTTTGACGCGCTCTTTGCATAAGTACTAAAAACATTTTGTAGAACGACATGGTATGGAATGGACAAGAGTTCTGCAATAATTTAAAAATTAAATATAAAAGAAGACAATTAACACCAACTATACTTACCAATAATACATGCCCACATAAAGAATGTTTCACGGAATTAAAAACACTATTTCTTATTATTTTCATTTTGCCCTAAATGACGTAGTACGTACGACATATTCAGATCTAATGGCTATCTTACGAGTATATAGAGCCTAATGATTTCTAAGTAGTTTAACTTTTAAGGATTGCAAAAATGGTCTAGATAAATGTAGTTCTTATTGTTATTTTGCTGTTGCAAAGAAGACTGGTATGTTATATTTGTAATAATTGTCAAATCCACGGGTCATTTTGTAATTCAAAGGGAGGTCATTTAAAGAAATTGTTAACTACGTTTTATAAGGGGCCATAAGCCTCCGTGAAGGCCAATATTATTGAAAAAAAAAAAAACTAGGTGAAGCTCACCAAAACTAGGTGAAAGTAAAAATATTGATTACCGTTAAATATTTAGTTCACTTAATTACATTGGTGATAGTTTTGAAAATATTATACAATAGCTTTTACTGGTTGCTGTTATGATATAAATTTAAACGTTAAATAAGAAAAATTGCAAATATAATATTATACTGTTTTATTCAGTTGAGTCGTAAATATTTTTCAACAATATTTACTTATTTCTTTGCCGTACTTAAGCCTCATTCGTTTCCTATATATATGATAGCTTACTAAGTTTATAAAGACGCACCTTAATATAAAATTGTCAGAACTTTATTATTAATATACCTACGTGTGTAAGACAGACAATGCCTATATAATATTTTAATAAGCATTACAGTTCGTTCATTCTCATAATATACCTACATAAAAAAATAATACAATACAGGAAATTCAAACAAAATCGCAAAAAATATAAATTATCATACTAAATAAAACCTTATATTAAAATATCATTACTATCAATTCCTAACTTTTTTATCTTTAAGACACATTGATAACATTTTAAATTATTTTCGTGGGATGTTGCATTTGAAGGGTTTCACGTGGGCGGCGATGAGTTGGTGTTTACAACCGTCTTAACAAGCCATAAAGTTTATTTTCATTTTACAACACAAGCCAAACTTGGCTCTATAGAGGTATTTTTTATTACGATTATGACATACAGACGATTACCATAAAAGATTTGAGTCAGAAAATTTAAAACAACAAATTCCTTTTGTCATAGATATGAAAAAATATAAGATTTTTCCCTTTGCGCGACTAATGTCCAAACATGAAAAATGACCAATGGACGAAAAATGTCTAATAATAAAAAATCCAATCATAAAAATTACCAATACTAAATAATAACTTGGGCTTTTCATGATATTACAAATGTAACTCTGTCATTTCAGTCACTTATTTAAAGTTCCTCCTTGTTTATAATTTCATGAAAAATACGATGCAGATATAAAGTTCCTATTGATTTCAGCAGTTAAATATACGGAAACCCAAATATTGGTCAGTAAAAAATAAACAAATAGTAACTAAAAGCCCGTGATAAAAAGGAACAAAAGATCTTTATCGCGTTTTATTTTTGTATTAGAGATTAGTGTTAGATTATTTTCTTTTGACTTTAAGCTAGCGCCTGCACACAGCACTACAACAAATCTAAGGGATATGTAATATTTATATACTTACTACGGAAATAATCTATTTTACTAATATACTTTATAGCACACCCGAAATGACAACAAATACAGTCCAAGCAGTAAAAATGTATGAATATTGCTTATTGCTAAAGTATTAGCTTTTTTTTTTCTTTTCTACCAGGTATTAGCTTTACTCTTATTTCAAGCAGTCGACTGAGCCCGGGTAACATGTTTTGAGAAATAATAATTTTGAGCATTATCAATTTAATTTAAATATGGTTAATTATACGTATTCTACATCCATTAAAATGCAATGATTTAATATAAAAAACATGTTTTATTGTTAGACCATTACTTAAAAGTTTAAAAGTGCATCGATGAGTCTTAGAGCGCGTTTGATTCTTTCAAAAGTGGTTTTTAAAGGTATCCCTAAAACTAATAATATAAGAGCAGTAATAATGTAAGACTCTATTCCCCTGTGCTGTTGCTTACTGTACGATGTACCTAGACTGTTCAGATGGCCCTGATATTTTCCTTAAGTGTTATTATAAACTTAACAAACTATTTTGATTTGTTACAATAGAAGCTTGCTCTTGAAATTCCTATTGAGATGGTTTTGCCTGATGTAAATTGCTAGATCCAAAATGAATTCTTGTTTTGAAAGACATCAGAACTTAAGCAAATTTTGAATTTCGTAAGGGAATAGTGAGCTTCAAGGTCTAAAATATAAAATACTACCGTTTATACTATATCATCAATGCTATAGAGTCATCCATATGTATAAATTAAATATACTTAATGAAATCTGAATCACAAGAAAATAAGTGTCTTACGACCCAGAATTGAGTTGAACATAATATTTTTATTATTATCTTTATAATAATCTTTCAAATACCAATCATGGCACTCGCTCTGTAACAATTACTTGCAGCTTCAAATGTAGACTCGTAATCGTTTGTTAAGTTAAACGGCTTTTCCAAGCTTTTGAAAACTTTCGCTGCATTCAGTTTCTAAAGTACTATCTAGATACAGCAAAATGTATGTCGAGGTACGGTCGCGTTCATAAGTCCAGTCATATCACGTGCTTCTATACTTTAAATTAACTTGTTATCCAAAAGCATTCAGAACATATAATTGAAAGGAAAATATTGAGTCCCTTACACTGTATACGTATCACACAAAAATAAGAAAACGAGCCTTTAGGAAAAAAGTTATTTGAAAGTATAAAACCACGTGATATGACTGCACTTACGAACTTGTACTGTACAAAAATTTAAATGTAAATTATATACGTCTAACCCGAAGATAGGTCTAGTTACTCTAGAACCCAATGCGATCGATGAACGGTGCAAGAACATTAAATAAAATATGAGGAGTTTAAAAAAAAGTTACTTATACTCTCTTAACGATCCTTATTCTCAGCCAGTGCCTGGCCGAGTAAAGCTAAGTTCAGACTAGTATACTATTATATTATAGCCTAGTTCTGCCTATATATAGCATAACCCATAGCAGCGCACCATACATTGTTATGGACGCGTTCACATTGTTTCGTACTATATTATTATTGGCTTACCAGCAAAAATCCTTTTTTGCTATAATAGCACATTAGTATAGCGTAGGTAGTCTGAACTCAGCTTCAATTTAATGTGTAACGTACGATGCAACGATTACAACAATTGCCATGACCACTGTACGAGTAGCACTCTATTCGGCGTAATGGTCTCATCGCAACGATATCACATGTTGATGCAATAGCAATCACATAACCAGTAAATGATACCGCCCGCTTCCCAAAAACTGTAACGATGATGATAGTTTAACCGCAGGTAGCCTCGCACGAAAGTGTTGGAATAACTCAACCACATAAATCGCAAGTAAAAGCTAGATAGCTGGTATTCCCGTTTCTGACTACTGTGTGAAGTCAACCGGTTCCATGATAGGTTCTAGTCTATTTTTTACCGCTCACCTGTAACAGGCACGCCTCCTCGCGCCATGTTGGGCCAACTGGTGCGCCACGCGTGCGGACAAACACCTCACTCACTTTCTGTTTTTACTTTCAGATCACACCCATTCTCCTGGTGGCCCTTGCAGTGGTGGCCGAAAAGAAAATCGAGCTACAGGATATCGAAGACGACAATCTTAAAAGCGAAAAAGAAACGAAACTAGAAAAAGATGAAGGCCGACAGTCCAGCGGATTTGCATCGCCTTCATCCATTTTCGCCTTGGACTTCCTGAAAAACGGTTTGCCAAAATACTTTGCAAGTCAAAGTCCTGCGCAACAACCGCGCTACGTACAGCAATACGCGGTGACGGAGCAGCCGGAGCGACCGCCGACCGCAGAGGAAAGTGTTGCGTCACCGAAATCAAATTATGGACCTCCCACACCGCAGCAAGCAATGGTCGGCTATCTGTCGAACGTGCCGATGCAGATATATCTAGTCCCACAGTATTATAACGAGCCAGCAGAGCAGGCCACTAGTCCACAGCCTTCGGTGAAATACTCCGCTCCTGTCAGTGCCCACGTGACGGGTTATCCGTCGGCTCCCGAAGTAGCACAACCACAAAATAATTACATTGAAGTACCAGCGTATGTCACTCCCTCAGGGGCGGCATACATTCAACCGTACTCGTCACCCGCATTTCATTACTTGGCTTACGCTCATCCGACTCTTGCTCCGGCACAGTCTACCGTTGGCCCAGTAGTGTATCAGATGCCTGCTATGCAGTATCCCACTACTATCGTTGCACCCCCAACAGCTGCGAAAGAATATCACCGGTATTATACAGACACTAATACCGTAGATGATTCGCAAGACGAAGTTGAAAGTCCGAAACATTATGTAACGCAAACCGAATCACCATATCAGAAGCCAACAGCTCCCGAATACCCTCGATATTACAATTCAAGAGCTCCTTATAGGGAAGAACACAGACACAGCCCTGTGTCAGAGCTGCCTCCACCAAATCCTATACTATTGAAGAGTCCACCTTCACATCTGGCCCACCTCCCTAAAGCATTACCGATGTACCGGCCATTGACAAAACCAGTGTATGCAACTGGTGGAAACCTTTTAAGTAGCGCCTACACTCCACGCCCAAGTGAATCTTATGGACCACCGCCTTTTAAAAGACGGCCAACTTCCTTGCTGGATTCTTACATTCCGTCTGGTCTCCAAGTGGAGTATCTCAAACGAGGGTACACAAAAGATCCTCTGCAAGCTTACGAGGCGTTGTCAAGTGGTCGTCATTTCTCGGGTCCTTCAGTAAGACCCAGACATTTTGAGCGAGGATTCTTGCCCAATCAGATGTACCACACGGGAGCCGGTGGAATCCTGTATGGACATCATAAACGTAATTCGAAAGGAGAAAAGGTCATTCAAAGTCCACAGAAGAAGTAGATTTAAAGAAACTGATGTTTAAAAGATGTGATTTTTCAGAGTACATATTCGCACCCAAAGTTCGCATCGTAATAAGTGAGCAAGAGACAAATATGACGTGTGTGGTGCGTGATACGAAAGCAAGAATGCATTATTAAATAGTCTAATGTTATTAATGTTGGTGTAGAATTATTATTTAACTGTAAAATTGTTGTATTTACTTAGGTATAAGAATAACAATGAATCATTAATAAGGCTCAACAAAATTAATACTACCTACGGTCAGTATTTTTAAAATGTTGTAATTCATAAGAATCATCAATAAATTGTTTGTTGTAACAGTGTCTTCCAATTATTTCAAAGAACTTCTCAGGAATTATATTCAATTAACTAATTAACCTTTGCTAGGTTGATCTTAATAAACTGCTTTACAAATTAAATTACTTATGTAAGTCAATAACAAATTAAATTCACCTGCAAATAACCTATAAAGCTCGTCTCATTTTATAAATTAACGCTGTCAAAATTGACACTCCATGTCATCTTGATGCTCACATGTCTTGACATGTCTAATCTCTATAAAAAAACATTTTCTAAGATTTCTTTAAAACAGCTTTCAAAAATCTGCAAAAAAATAAGTACCGTCCAGTTTTTTACTACTTACGCAGCCCAATTAGGCGTTTAACTTTTAAACACGTGTTGATTAGAGAGCATATTTTATATGCAAGCTTATGAATGATCGTTAGCAGTGCCATAGTTCAGATTAAGCCTCGAAATCGGATAATTAACTTGTTACTTGTAAGCTCTCTCACGCTTTTGAAGATTTTAAATGTACCTAAAAGTACTTTGCAAGTTTTGACACCAACAAAATTTTAAACCGCTTATTTGTATTTTTTAAATAAGAAAATTTGATACAATATATTACCCTAGTTCCATGACATACCTATGACAACACGGTATTCTAACTGTATCTTAAAAACCACAACTTATTTTGCAAACAAAAGCCGGTTTGCGTAATAACGAATACATGCATGATAATCTTGGTCATGAATCTTGATTAGAAGAAATAAAGAAAGACTGTCCAGTGCAACGAATTAAGATGTCTAGTGCCTATACTAGACGGAGCTGTCCGTCACGATAATGAGTTCCGTCATGCGGTCACGAGGGGTCATCGGTCACTGGTCAGATGATGCGGATTAGAGGTCCAACATGCTCGACTACTAATGACAGAACATTTTTCCGTAGTATTTTCTATGAAAATATTTATATTGCAACGCTATTATCTTTTTTATCTTTTCTTTGTCAAGAACCTTTGATTATAAAAACATTTTGATTTTTTGTGAAATCAGCCTAAAAATCACGGACCTCGCATATTTAAAAGAGTTTTTGTGTGAAATCCTAAAATTAGGACGAATCCTGAACAGCACTAGGTAACTATTTCCATCTTATCATTGTAATGCCAGCCAGACAAAGACAAACAAAGATAGACAAAGCCTTCACTAGGGATCTCAACGATTAATATTATGTTAAGGCGGCACCTTGAAAATTTTACTGTTTTTTGAATCGATGATCCTCGTAATTTGTACAAGTAGGTATTATGATTTTCAGATATACATAACTTGATCATATAATCTAAATACTCATCTGATTGGAAACACGTTTTCTCAACATTTTATCGATAGAAAATCGCGTCAAAGTAACACCTTCTATTATCTTTTTTCACTTCCTATAGGTAAACGGCAACGTACTAGACGTTGAAAATCAGTTACAAGTATGGTATTCAACCTTACTAAAATCTAGTCTAGAAACATTTTTATTATATGTAGTACTTTTTCTATAAATGGACTCACAAGAACTTGGCACTTACGCTGTTTAGTTCTAGCGCGCTAACAGCACACCTTTCTCGGTTCCACATGTACGGCACCGCTTAGCGCTATTACTGTCCTGCACTGCCATCAGTGGTCCGTTTACTTTGCCGCGCTGATAAACCACGCCTCTACTGCGATTTTAAGCTTTTCGAGGTGCCGCCTTAAGTTCCCCTTGATGCACGCAGCTAGGTGCCCTATGGTTAGGTTTATGTATGATATTTATCATTTTATTTGACACACAAAAATTGGTACAATTATACAAAGTTCGGAGAGATGATATAATTTATCAAGAGGTTAGATAAAATTTAAACTTTCGACTACACAATATAAACTTAATAGTATAATTACATTTATTTTACTTCCTTTAATTTTTCGAGTCAATTTCACGGTAGTACTTCTTTTTTAAAACCACAATGTAAAACTAGATAAGATATGACTAGACAATAACTTACCCCTGTCAGTAATAAATCCTAACTAATAATTATAAAAAATATTCCTAAAATACAGATTTTGTGTCTTTTTCCACTTTGTAGTATTCTTTCGTCTTCAATGATGGGGTAGCACTATAATAATTATAGTGCTACGCTATAATAAATTATTTATTTATACAGGGCGTCCCACGGCTATGCCACATGGAGGGGAAGTACCTTAAATATTGTAGGTAGAACATTTTACTGAAAGAAGACATTATTTTATTTCTAAAAACTATTAAAACTGCATTCATACATTTTTTAATAATTACATGGTTGAACCGGGAATCGAACCCGCTACATGAGGAAAAAAAAACACCCTGTAGTTTTATCATACCAATCGAAAGGCTCCTTCATAAGGATTATTTTTTGCTAAATAACATAGTGTCAGAAATAAAAGAAAGATCATGAATTTTAACATTTGATGTGGTCGCCGAGATTTTTTTTATGCATGGGGTTACTAGCGACCCGCCCCGGCTCCGCACGGGAAAATGGTTATTGTGGGTTACCCTTTAGTATATTATGCATGTATTATACATATAAACCTTCCTCTTGAATCACTCTATCTATTAAAATCAAAGTCCGTCGCGTAGTTTTAAAGACAGGGAGTGTAATAATCGAAAGAGTGCGACTTTGTATTCAACAGCGTAGAGGTCATAGCAATTAATAAAATTGATAAATTTTGTATTAAAAATGTTAAAATACATAGTCTTCCTTTTATTTCTAACACTATGTTATTTAGCAAAAAATAACCCTTATGATGAAACCTTTCGATCGGTATGATAAAACTACAGGATATATTTTTTTCTCGTATAACGGGTTCGATTCCCGGTTCAACCATGTAATTATTAAAAAATGTATGAATGCAGTTTTAATAGTTTTTAGAAATAAAATAATGTCTTCTTTCAGTAAAATGTTCTACTTACAATATTTAAGGTACTTTCCCTCCATGTGGCATAGCTGTGGGACGCCCTGTATATTTATTTATTTATTAAAATGCACAGAAACAGAAACATCCTTAAGCAAGGAACATGAAATATACAGAAGAAAAATACTTACAATACAATAAAGAATCAGTAATGAGATCAATTTATTGAAAAAGTACCACATATTACTGTGAATTTTGTATAATCTTGTAAAGATAGTGTTAAAAACCTTTAGACGAGCTTGGTCAATTTTTCAGATAGTCAATTTAGAGGCAATGCCCTAGGTATCACTGGATCGATAAAATCCAGGAAAATCTAAGTCAACTTCAGGGGACTTCGATTGGCGACAAGCTGTAGGACAGAGGGAAATGGCGAATTCTATTGTCTGAGACCAAGTTCCACTTCAGGTCACTTAGGTATTATAGTAAGTAGCTATTTCTGTAAATGCTGTACGAGGCCGCTAAAGTCACTACATAATCTAGGGAATGAATAGCAGATTTGTCCAAAATGAACCGTGATGTCCAAAGTGGAATCTGTCCAATGTGGACCAAACGGCGTTTAGCCACAGAATACCAAATAGTAGTCCCTGTTTAGCTGTGTAACCGATAACAAGTTTGATTCCCAACCAGAGTGATACCATTGAAGATTATGGCATGACCTACAGTTTAGAGTTGAAGTATTGCAGCACTTAAATGCTGTTGTGGTAGTAATTCTGACCTAACTAAGAATGGGCTTGAACCCACCCACCCTCAACTTTCATATTAGATAACAAAGTAAAAAAACTATCATCGTATGGAGAGTAGTCCAAATCAATTTCAGGTACGTGATATGACTGAGTTATAAGTTTCTGACGCCTATTTTATATAATACAATGATCGCAGCGCCCTCTGTGTAACAACAATAGCACTTTTTCCTGCAAATACGAACGAAGCAGAAACTATTTTTTACTTTACTATAGCCAGCAACTTGATCGAACTTAACCACGCCATCTATTACGGTTGTGATGAAATTTCAAGCCTCAAGTGCCATTCACTTCGTTGGACACTACTTCAGCTAGCAGTAACAGTGGTACCACAAATTTTTGTTTATCAAAGTAAAAGCTGCTTATAGATCGATTAAAGTTCCTTTAGTTTGCAGTAGGTGTCACTAGGATCGTTTAGAATTATAAAATTATGATCTTGTACTCTAAATGTTAATGATAGCCTGGAAGAAATTGCTCAAAGTGATATGATAGTCTTCTCATAATAGTTGTAATGTTTTAAGTATGTTTAATAATTTGAATAGCAATAGAAACGTTCTTATTCGGTACCATTAAATACAAAAGAAAGCGCGTTGATGTCTTTTCTATGAACGCAATAAAGTTGAAATAAAGTTCATTACTTAGCAATCAATGTCGCAGGCGTTTGAATGGAGGTGAGAATATAATTAAGTAATTATGTAGTTTATTCCTGTTGGTTGTAAAGTTTACTTTTAAAAAATAATTAATAAATAAAACAAAATAAAAAGAACAAAGCTCTTATTGATATAGTATTCTTTATCTTCTTCCGGGAAACTGTTAGGCAGGCATTAGTGCATTGAAGTCAGACAATAACTATTGTTTTGAACATTCCACACATTTAGTCATACTTTTATGTAACATCCTAATAAACTAACGAATTACAATACAATTGCCCGGATATAGACTACTGTTATGACCAGCATTTGTTCTCGTAACACTGTTAATGTTAACGCCAAATGGAGATTAGGTGAAACAAATTCAATTTTGAAAATCGCATTTTGTAGCTAATTTAAACTTTATGATTGTGTATCTTATTACTCTAAATAGACTAAATCTTGTACGTACATATATTTATGTTATATAAGTACATACATATGTCTCTTTTTCTTTTTCCTTCATTCCGTATTTCCTTCCATCTTTGCCGTGTGGTTGCCTGTTTAGAATTGGCCCAACCTAACTCTTCCGTTTAGTACCGTTCGGGACATTTGAAGAAACATACCTACCTAGGATGCAGCGTTCACCTGTGTAATCATCGACAACTGCAATCCCCAAACTGCCTGCTAAGTGTGAAGATTAAATTGAATCAACTCCCGTCCAAGAAAGTGGTCTAAGTCAAGCGGCGGACTGTCTGATTCTGTTCTCTATGTTCAAACTAAAATCGCATCGCCGCTTTAAATTTCAAGAGTTTATTCTTCATTAGTGTGAAACGGATACGAGAGCCAGCTTTGGTTCGAGCAAAACTTAGTAACTTTATTAAAATGTTGACGTCATAAAGCGAATTGTGTAATTTTATTTCGAATAAGAGCATTTTGACTTTGGTTTTTGACTGTTTACGAGTAAATTTCATCAGTTCATCATTTTAGCCTGTAGACGTCCACATCTGGACAAGTGCCTTTCCCAAAGATCTTCACAACGATCGATTCTGACCGGCCTGTTTAGGCTTTGGTCGTAATATTAAGTATATTTTTTTCGAAACGGTTATACCTAAGTAAGTAAGTATAAATTCCGTTCTCTAATTTGCTCTTAGTATAAAAATACACTCGAGAGCAAAGAATCCGGGTCACTTAGAAAAACCTATAAATCTCGGAAACTAAGAATGCTAGCTTAATGAAATAAGTTGTGTTTAGTAGACAATTAAATACTTCTTAAATTAGGATATTAATTAAATGATCCTTAAATTTTGGCTGTCATATCTAGTAGATTTAGATTTTTTGCCTTGGAGAAATACGGTAGTTTTTTTTTACTTGTAAAATTAACTTTAGTTTAGAAATAATTTTGTACAAAGTACATTATTTTATTGATCAGCGTTATTCATTTATTGCTTACTAATATTGTTAATTTTAATATTGTTTACTTATCGTACGGGTTTCGATGTAAGCCAACTTCAAAATCCTGGTGTCGGAATTATGGAATCGCCTAAGCTACTAACATATCTAATCTAAATATTATATCTTTGATATGCGACTAGCAGTTATACGTGCCTTCCAAAACACAGATGCGTCTTTCTTTTCGGAAAATCAGCTTACAATGTTCAACTAAACTGAAAAAAGTTTCACACTATTTGTTGTACCGCACTGGGATTCGAACCCGCTACCTTCGTCATGTGAGACGAGCGTTTATCACTTGGCCACGGAGGCTGTTTTGATTTAAATATTGTAAACTAGCTTTCCGCCCCACGGCTCCGCCCGCTTTAACATGTTTTCCCGTGGGAAAGAAGTATTTTCCCGCGGTAAAAAGGAGCCTATGTGTTATTCTGATGTATAAGCTATATTATTGTAAATTTTCATTTTTTTTCAAAACTTGTATCTTTGTGTTCAGCTACACTCCCTTTATCACCTACGCCGAGAGAGCGAGACGCCGATTTTTCAGTTTTATTATATTTTAAACTAGCGACCCGCCCCGGCTCCGCACGGGAAAATGGTTATTGTGGGTTATCCTTAAGTACATTATGCATGTATTATACATATAAACTTTCCTCTTGAGTCACTCTATCTATTAAAAAAAACTGCACCAAAATCCGTTGCGTAGTTTTAAAGATTTAAGCATACATAGAGACATATGGACATAGGGAGATAGGGACATAGGGACAGAGAAAGCGACTTTGTTTTATACTATGTAGTGATAGATAGAAGAAGAAGGTAGAATATAGGTACTTTTATTAGTTGATGATTAATGGATTCTCGCATACTTGCATTTACGCGCTCTCTACCTGCGTATTGTTAAACATTGTTTTGTAAAACATATTTTGTGTTGAGGCACAGTTGAGGTGGAAGTGTGAAGAATCGGTATTGTATGCTGATTTTCACCCACATTACATAACAATTGCATTTGGCTGTGGTCTGCTGACCCAAATGTGTTTGTTTTTCTCTATTATTACGAATTATTAAAACTGTCTAGAATTACTAGCCACGCTTGGCAGTTAGATTAGAGATAGTAAATTTTGTTTTCAGGAAAATACTAATAAAATACTTAAGGGCAGCGCAGGAACGATCGTCGTGGAGATCTTTGGGGGAGGCCTTTGTCCAGCAGTGGACGTCTTTCGGCTGAAATGATGACTAATAAAATACTACCCGAAAAGAATACTTTTTTCCGTTGTTCCGTTCGTCAGCGCGAGGCTCGCGAGTATCCTGGAAAAAGGAGCTTAAAATTAGGCAGCCTATTTTTTTCCTTTTTTGTGCTTCATTATCATACTAATAATTTTATAATGTTTTATTTTTCGTTTATAGATTTTTTTTTCAGTTTTCATTTTTGTTTGTTTGTTGTTTATTCGTAGTTTATTTGATAAAGGTCTCTCTCTTGTTAGCATAGCATTTTAAGAATAATTTAATAAAGATAGCGAGTATAAAAATTGTTATAAACTGAAACGTTATTAACGATGTATGACCAAGTTGGATATCAACGTGTCGGTAGGAGAGCACACGATTAATAGTCTCATTAAATCGCCGCGTGCGCCGGTTATTACACCCGAATTCACGCACCTCTGAATCACTTCTACTATTGACAGATCTTAAGGCCTTCTACACATTGTTATCCAACAGAATATATAAGCTTCTGAGATACATTTATTTACGATGCTTTCATGCTTACGATATTCTTTATGGTACTTAATATTACAATTATTTACAGACTTATCTTACAAAATGTTTAAGAAAATCATTGATATTTCAGAATCAGATTATATAATCTGTGTAATTGTTAATTCAAAATTACGATACGAAATCACTTCTTACCCTGGTTACGGAATAATATTGCATTAATGAAGATTAAATATTTCATAAAACTTTTTACTAAACCTAACATTTATATTACGCTCATATAAATTACAGGATAAAAATCTAGTGTTTATAAATAACGATAAATATTTTTAAACTTACTTGTTTTCACAACTACAAAAACATGCGTGCATAACTGCGTATTGCATTACCTAAAATACTCAACTATCAACTCTTGACCAAGTTAACAGGCGCTTTTGCGTGGAAATGTTTGCATATTTTAACCATATTATCTGATATTAATCGCAGTTTATACTCAGCTTAAAACAGAAATATTCGCGCGATGAGTCGAGATAAAAGTGAAAATGATCGCACAAGGACCCCGTTGCGCGCTCGCCGGTCGGTCTCCCTGGACAAAAACAAGTATCTCGTTTTAAGCTATTTTATAGGTAAATATAAAAACTAAATATTTTACTTTATTGCAGATTAGAAAAAAACAGTATAATATAACGAACAATTAACGATCAGTAACGATTTTAATAAAAACAGGTATTTGATTTTAGTTTTACGTAGTTTTATGTAATTTTACTTTTAATAATGTTTTGGACATACCGCGCGATGTACGTATTCATTTATTCATCGCATTTTGTAGAAATTGCAATACAACCAGTTCTTATTATTAGCAACCAGCTTTGTCATTTATTCTCCCTCATCTTAGTTATGGAAGTTACCAATTTAAAAAAAATATACATTGAATTTTAACTGTCTTTTTGGAACGGGGAACTATAATTTAGCCTATATAGATGAGAACAAGTACTTGAAATATATTATATAATTTCTGAATTACGCTCAATTTTAACTGTAAGATCTTTTGTCTTTAATTAAACTGAAAATTAAAACAGGTAACTAAGTTACTAGACTTTTGCATAAGGCAGTCGTGATGTCATTCAATTGAGTTCAGAGCCACTGCGTAATCTCAGCTATGCTGCGTACCAAACAGTGTTCAGACGATCGAGTTTCAGATAATAACAATTAATTTTAAGTAATTGAATTAGCTTATAATTGAACGTTTTTCACACATGTTTTAGCAGAGCGTTACACGCCATTTTTGTGTTGTGTAAAATAACTTATAATTCAAGACCAGAAACCAGAAAATTGATTATTCTAATGTATAAATGACAATACGAAGCGATAGATGGTATCAAATTCGAATTCAAACATTTAAATACATTATAGACTTGGAAAAGCAATTGATGACGTCAGAAGTTTAAAAAATTGGTTCAAACCGAGGCTGGCTCTCGCCTCTCGTCTCCTATTACTATTAAATAACAAGTATAAACAACAATACAAAAATTGAAAGAGGCAATGCGATTGTAGTTTGATTAATGCTCAAATGTATTTTCTTTAGGAAGGGTTGGAAAAGTTGCCTGGTAAAAATTGCTAGCTTAGCAATAAAGCCGTCTTTTGTCCATTTGTATTGTTATAAATTGTGCTCTTTTTCTGTACTTTTAGTGTGCTTTAAAGTATATTCTATTCTATTCTATACTTCTTACTTCACTAATATGCGGTAAATTAAGAAACTCAGTACTTCATAAATGAGTAGTATTTCAAGCATTCAGCTTTCGACGACCTTGCTGTTATGTAACAAGGTTGTTACTAACACAATATTATATATCTCAAATATATGCATACGATTATGAGTCACTTGAGCTACGAAAATAAGCTAAAGTATTACAGGTGCCTGTGCTTATGTAAAAGCTAATAAATAACAGATGCATGTTGTTACCTGTTAGTTGGTTTGGGACAAAATAAAATTAGTGTTACCATTATAAATCTTTGTTTGCTAGGTTCAAACTGACGTTGTGATTGAATAAAATATAGTAATTAATTACGAGGAAAATCATGCGGTGCTGTCAGTTAAATATTTGTCAAATAATTTTTATCTTGTTGACAAATTGGTTTGAATTTATGATTTTTTTGGTTTCAATACCGTAACAAGTTACTTTCCATTCAAACTGGGTATTACAATTTACAAAGTATTAACTTACGTCCACTTACTGTAGAGATATTAGATAGAAGGTTACACTTGGGTTTAGTGAGATAAAATATAGCAACTGCGAGGAGGCCAAAATCTGGCTATAGTTAACGTCCGATATTTTAAAAGTGTAGTATATCGATGCATATTGAGGATATAAATATGCTTTTCGAACAAAATTTACTATTTTAAATTTTAAAAAGAATAGGAGAGAAAATTAGGTTGTAGATTAGGATTTTTTTGTAGTATTCGGACGTTTAGTATTTCAGCAAACTTTATTTATTACTATAATTAAATTTGGACTATTTTTTTACCTCAAACTTATCTTTTAAACAAGAATGTAGGACTACTTAATTTACTAATGAAGACTTAGACAAAGTTACCTGCGATTTAGTTATGTCATCAAAGGGATTTTAACTAGAACATCCGGTATATAATTCTATGATCTGATTTACAACTGTACTTATATAAAGAGCTCAGCACATGCGCAGTTTACGATTATTACTGGTTTTATGATACTTTAAATGATCTATAGATGTATTATGTAATGTTTAACTAGAAGTAGGCAGTAAAAATCGGAAATGTAGAACTAACGCGTTAAAGTGTTATATGATGTAGTTTAGAATGATTTAGATTTTTATGAAAACGTGTGAATATACATATAAGATAATAATTTTGAACAATCCATGATCTTGGAATAGTCTTTCAGTAATAGCTTTTTTTAATTTACGAATTTTATTAGTAAAGTCGTTGACGTATGTTTTTTTTTGTAAGATGGTATGTTTTTGTATGTCGCTTGCTAATATATAATTGGGTATGGGGTGGAAATTTTATGGAACTAGGGATTTCTTACGCAGAATACAAATCAGAAAACTAGCAGCAAGGCCATTAATATCTAGTGATGAAAGAAGTTTGATGTAGTTTTGACGAGTCATTTATTTGCTGAACGCTTAACTAGGTAATTTGAAGTGTTCTGTTTTAAGTAAAGTCAGTTTTACTATTTTGTAAATGCAAACTGAGAAGACCGAACTTAGACTAGTAGAGAAGGATAATTATGGTTGAAGATGAATCAATTTATAGGTAAATTAAATAAAATCTTCAATTTAGTTATAGATCTACTATTGAAAATGTTACTTACATACCGAATGCTTTTAGGTATCTAGATACAGACATTTTTAGGCAACAGTATTGTTTATACAAGTATACATAGTAATCTTTTTGTTTCATCGAGTTTTGATGCAATCGTAATGAAGGGCGATGAAAAATACACTTGTTCAGAACTGCGATCCATCGTATGTAAAAACATTCTAATTGGTGGAAAAAGGTTTAATCTTATTTTTACTTCTATTTCCTACTTTTTCCGTGTCGCGTGATGAAGAGCTTCCCCACTACAGAAGTAACCGGGTCAAGCGGTCACCGCCTGCCGCATACGTGATGAGATTTTTGTTTTTGCTGGCTTATAATAAAGTCTTAGTTAGTGGATAGTATCATTTCTTTTTTTTACAATGATCAAGATGTTTTGTTTTTGCAAGCTTTTGGTATTACGTTTGTGATTAATGCAAATGATATAATTTGAAAAGTGTTGTTGCATCATTAAAGTACAGTTCGATGGGCTGATCGTTTTTGTTTGAACAAAAAAAAAAAGAAAAAAAAGAAAGAAAAGAAAAGAAAGAAGAAGAAATAAAAGTATATTACACTTTTATTTTATTTTTGCTTAATTAATAAGACGATAAAATACGATTTTAATATCAATGCAAATAAATGAATTAAAGAAACAGATCAATAAAACTATATAAAGCTTCAGTAATAAAATAAGAAATTGAATACAATTTTAATAAGACTTTTGTAGTTATTACAGATTTTCATTAAAGGTAAAATAAAAATTCTGTTATCTCCACCACAATCCTCGCCCTCGACTCTCCTTTGCAATATCGTTCTCATATCCTAGTTGTATGTTGTGTGTTGTGTGTGTAGAGATCTAGGATATTGCACGTCTGTGGTATAAAGACTACTCTACAAAACGCTACGCGATTTTTCACACAGTTTTGATACCATCTTAATGGCGTGGCGTGTAGTGTTACAGTAGAAACCAATCTTGCGTCACATTTGCCGACATTTAAAATGAACATTATTTGAACCAAGAACTATATGTTCACTGACACGTACGTATCAAGATTGATTGTAGATTTGTTATATAACCTCTCTAATGATGAATAAAATCTAAAGCGAAAGCGATATTGCAATGTAGCCATCTTCATAAGAGTATGTTACGATTTTACGCAACTCTCAATAGCTTTGAAAATAAAGAAGTTTTTGATAGTACGCTTCAACGTGATGGCTAGTATGAAAATATGCAATTAAGTTCACATAAAATTATTCTCTAAGTATATGATTAATTTAAAATGATGACACAGTAAATTGGTATTTAAATGGATTTTATTTTGATTTTCATCTTTACAACTGTATATAACACAAATATTATAATATACTTTGACACTTATAATATTATTAACAAAAATATGGACATTCATATAATATGGTTGTAGGAATTATCAAACAATTAATGATTATATTGATTTATCATTATTCATCAGTTCATCACCTACAATTAACTGTCGGAAAAGTGTTACATATGTACGGTAGACTTCACACAAATTATATAGTTATCATATCACTACAGGAAAACTAAAATGCACATGCGCAAGAGCATAATTATTTATGCGTATTTAATACATTATAAGAGCGGAAATTAGGTACATGTATCTATTCGTTGCCTTTTTATAAATTAATCCCTCAGAATATTATCTAAAGCGCAAGAATTTTCAAATATATTCGGATGTTAACAGTTATTAGGGCAGTGCCCACATCTAGTAAAATGTGCGAAAGGTTATAAAATACGTATATCAAAGTTAAGTGCGGCTTGGTCAACTACACACACAACTTTTTAATTTATCCGTAGTTGTATACATGTTTCCTCATAACGTTTCCCTAAGTAAGTACCGAGCCTAAACTATTGCAAAAGCGTGTGAAAATCTCCTCGTCAATCACGTGTACGTATATAGAGTAACAACAATTGCACATTCGTACATACGGTCATTAGTGGGTACGCCGTTTGAACAAGGGTTTGAAACCTATGGCACGCGGTTTAGTTCTTTAACTTATTTGATGCATCTATATTCTATGTATTTATAAAAAATATTACTCATTTTTTTATCTCGAATTTTAATCTGAGATTAAAGGTTATTAAATCAATACAAGACTTACTTGCGCATAATTTTAATGTGAAATAAACATACTTATACGCACAAAACACAAAATTAAGAGAATTACCTTCTTCACAGTTGGATAAAAAAAATACTCATATGGAGGAAACATTTTTTGTGTGATACTCTTTTTTCGAGATTATTATTTTTATTATTTTGTTGATAGCTATGTATGACTTTACCTATCTGTAACTTGAATCCAAATGTTCGCCACACCTACCTGGGGTTTACAAGATGAGATACATTACGCTATATTTTGACAGACACTTCAATAGCGTTGGGTCAACATTGCTTAATAGTGGCCGTATTTGTAAAGTAATTTGCAAACTGAATTAAACACCTTTACGATGTTCTTATTAATAGAGATTTGTAAATTATATTTGGTTAGTAAGTACGTAATCGAATTATAATTGTAGAGTTTTGTAGATTGTAAATAGTTGCCAAGCAATACTTCTTAATCTCTATCTCTCCTTCGTGTGGGTTGTAAGGTTTTTGACCGACCACATCAGCCCTATGAAGGCAACATTATTGAGCTGAATAAAGGCTTCTGAAAGGCTACTGACTTGATTGTTGTAACGACTACATAGTAGATTTTAAACCGGAAGCAACCGCTTTGTGTCCTTTCCGAAGCACGGAACAGGTGATTCAGCCTGCCTCTGTTATAAGACTGACGAGACTAAAATACCCCTTGACCCCTACTCGTGTGTGCTCTAAAATAATATAAGCCCTGACTTTTTTTAAATGTCCTATACTTGTGACCCAAAACCTTACCGGATTACGTTTTGATGGGGTCATATATTATATAGTAATCTTCTTATTTTTGTAGGTTGTAAAAATATTAATCGAGCAAATTAACCTCATTTAGTTTATAATGGTGACGAAGAAACTAACGTATAGATATATTAGAGCAATAGGCACAGGATTGACGAAACAGATTTGTAAGGCGAGATTGGAAGGAAGCATTCTAAGGGGAAGACTAAGGCGAACGATGGGGTGGCTCTGACAAAGGTCATATCAGGAGTACTCTAAGCCGACGAGCTGGCATGGTGAAATTTATGAATGTGAATGAATAAGGCGAAAGAAATATGTCTTTATTGCATATAACAAGTGAAAAAAAAACGGTCTCTGCCTACCCATCCGGGAAAAAGGCGTGACTTCGTGTAGGCACAAGCTAGTTGTCCCTCGTGTAGGTACCCTTAAACGATACTAACAGCATGAGATTGATTGGTCTAATTCTATACCAGGAACCAATAATATTGCATCGCATATTATAATAACAGATTCAGAATGCTATATATATATGCACACGCCACACACACAGAGAAAGAAAGAAAAAAATGAACAGAGATCAGCGTATCAAACCAGAAGTGGGTTTCCCAATGATAGTCATTATTTTAATCAGATGAACATTAGAGCATAATGCATAATTGTAACCTTTAAACTAAATCACTTACTTACTCTGTATTTTATTATTTCAAATCTTAATACATAAGTACCAATTAAATCTTAGATCATTGCGAGTGCGTCCTAAATAAAAAGGTAAAATTTAGTGGGGTCTAGACATTATAATTTCAGAGTGTCGTCGGTGGCTTAGTGGCTGGAGTCGTTTTTTCTTACTCCCGCGGCGCAGGTTCAAGTCTCGGTTGGTACCAAATTCACTAATTACCCTGCATACACCTGCAAAGTAATGGGGTTGTGTGTGAAGATGACCAACCCGCACTGGACCAGCGAGCGACTAAGGCCTATTCTCCCTGATTTCGAGGTGAACTGGAGCTCCTTAATAGTAACATTATATCACGATTAATAAAATAATTTAATTTCTTCCATAAAGGGTATTACACAAACTTATGAACTAAAACCACTAAAACTATGTCTCAGGCGGAAAAATAGAGCTCATAAATTAGGTATATGCTAAAATTTTCTATAATTTAAGATTTATTTTTAAATATAACTATCTAGCTACTATTTTAATTAATAACAACATTTATAGTTTCGATTATACAACATGTTAAAGGAATTGTCTTCTCTAGTCGCTTGTTATGAACAAAATTCACATCATTGTTCCTGAATTTCTAACGAGTTAAGGCCTCTACTGACCGACCGAAGCCAACTTATAAAAAAATATTATAATTATTTTGTATGAGATGTAATAAATCTTACGACGACGTTAGATGTCAAGTTTTTGTTCTTACCTGTTGAATTTGTGTACTGAAATAAAAATAAAGACGAATATTATTTTTTAAGACATTTAATTTTATGTAATCCATTTTGCATGCTGACTTTTAAGGCTGTATAGGTGTTTAATTCATTTTGTTATTGACCATCCTTTTTTGTACCCTATGCAAAGCAAATAAATGATTTGATTTGATTTGATTAACGAATCCAAAACCGAACTCCGACAGACTCTACTCCGACAAAACATAAAACCTAACATAACCGAACCTACCGAACTTGTCGGAGTAGTGTCTTGTCGGAGTAGAGTCTTGTCGGAGTTCGGTCCTTAAACCCCTTTCGGTACATGATTATTTTTCCCAGAATTTTTTTTTAGTTCCTAAAATATTCGTTCCAATCATTTATTTATTATTACTTATTTCAATAATTTATTTAAGAAACTATCGCTTCTGGATTGTATTAAGTCCTAGAAATTATTTATTTAAATAAAAAAATATTTATTATACATCCATTTCTTTTATAAATGAGATGACGTTTTGGTTTCAGTCTATAGAGACCTTCACGACGAACCGGCGGGAATCTGCAGATTCCGACACAGATTAGAGAAGTGATTTTTCGGAACGCTTGTTGTGTAAGAATCAAGACTTTTTATTGTTCGACTTGCTATCATATTCTCATAATTTTAAATGTAGGATTGGATTTTTAATGATAGACAGTACAGTAGATATCTGTGATCTTAAATCAAACAAACTTTATTATGTTATGGAAATACCTACAAAGTTAAATTTAACCTGTTGAAATCCTTTTTTACCTTATAATTTACTCGTGTTACTACTAGCATTTTTTTTTCTGTAGTACTACTCTAGAAACCAAAATTAAAATACATCATTTAATATAATATTTTATATAATATAGATCAGAATTAATAAAAAGGTGGCCATCATACCTCAGATTCGTCATCGGACCGTACAGGGGATCCTAGATATCGATTTTAACAGCGCAATGGAAATCGAAAAACGCAATGCAATTCTAGGAAAACACATATAATAGCAAAGGTGCATTAAAGAAAGTACTTTGAGGAAATAAAAACCTAATAATATCCGATGATATAGAAATGCAGCCTTCAACACCCAAAATTTTGTTTCGCAATTTTAACTACCTACCAACTTACTTTTTTGATTCATATTTGTGTTTTTAAATGCATTTATTATGAAATATACCCGGTTATGTAAATATAAATTTACAACCTATTTTGTTTGCTTTACTTTAGCGATTTCGGAAAAAAATGTTAGAGAGTTTTCTGCAAGGACTAGATACCTAGCAATAAATATAAGATAATTAACCAACTCAAAGGTTGATCGATGCAAATTCCATATTATCATTCTGGTTCATCATCATCATCATCAATCAATCAATCAATCAATCAAATCTTTATTTGCTGTAAATGTGGTATTATAAGTTGTTACAATAAATTTTAAATCGTATCACACATTTAACCAAAGTTCATTCAAATCAAAGTTCATCATCGTCCCATCGTTCCATCGGCTCCCCCAAGGATCTCCACCAGGAGTGGCTTCCCGCTACCCTCACCAGATCGTCGGTCCACCCCGTGGGGGGCCTGCCCACACAATGTCATTCTGGTTACAATTTTATAATTTTTCCATGTTTGATTATATTATATCGTTAATCGTTAACAGCTCATAATATATAGCCTACCCTGAGAATCAGGGTGAATAGACCTTGATTTTATTATATATATATATACATATATATATAATAAAATCAAGGTCTATACATATATATATATTTAAGTTTTGTATGTACGTTTTTTGTTTTATATATCTGTAAACTGACATCTGTAAGAAACGTTCGTTCGCTATTTCAGAGTAAGTTTCTTAATAAAAGTTGTTCATATTTATATGTAGAATCATCTTCCAAAAGCTCGTCTTACGTTCTTCATTTTCATATAACGTGGACAGTTTAACTACTTGTATTGTACATGCGGCATGCGCGGTGATTCTCAGTAACCTACTTCTATGGAAACTTTACGTATACCTAAGCATACTTGATGAGGTATATAATATAACTCATTCAATACGGAAGATACTTGTCTTCATAACTCACTGCTTTTAAATACTGCCCATCATATTCGGTCATATTTTGTATATTCATGTGTCACAGGCCGTTAGAAATTAAGGTATCTTCCTGGTTGCCCATATAGGTTTATTGCCACATTAATTATAAAATTCTTTATTGCTCATCAGATCACTATACTATCTCTATTGCATATTATGTAAAAAAGACAGACAGACAGACATAAACCTAATACATGTATCGTAGGATTCCGTATACATCTTTATTAGCTCATAATACTTCCCCATCGAGGGGATCAATTACAGTTTGTTTACTCGAAATCTTAATTTTATCGCAGACGTGATGCAAATACAAGTATCTTATGATGTTTTCTTTCACCGTTAGAGTGCATGTAATTATTATTATACTACACATTGGTAGGTGTGTTGTATAATGGCTTCTGCCAGCATATGCGGCCGGACATTCGCATGACGAAAGTCACCTCTACCGCTACGGAATACGGGCGCTCTCAAGGTCAATATGTCCAGCCGCATGTGCTGGCTACTGTACAGTCTCCTGCAAAGAAAACGGACCCTGCCATAAGCGGTGACTACCCGCCACTTACGATAGGGGGGTCCATTTTCTATCGACGTCGAAAAGTGATTGTAAAATCTTACTTCGAATAAAACATATCTCATTTTCATTTTCATTATGCAGGAGACCGTACATTGGTAGCTGTCGTGGTCCGAATACACACCTTCCAAACGTAAAGCAACGGTACTAAGCACTATGCCAGCTACACTATGATACGTTTATATTAAACGTTTTCTTTATACACTACATGCCTATAATTTTATTTCTTAATTTATGTCATGTCATGAGTATTGGTTGTGGCCTTGGCTAAGGAAAGAAGTATTTTAAGAACATTATAATATTTACGCACTTTTTATTCACCACGCTTTTTTTTTAATTTGAATTGACCTATGCTTGTGTCGAAAAGGTACGACCTATCAAGCTTCACCGAACTTATATTCACCACGCATTTATACAAAACAATATTTAAAATTTTAAGAGAATTCACGGAATCCTAAATATTGTAAGTAGGTAATATACGTGTTAATTTATAACCTTTAGCAATTTCAGAAGCCACACTAATTTGAGGTTTAATTAAATGTTATAGAGTTAGGCTCTTTTACTCGTATATTTATGAGTCGTAAACATTACGAATGATTGTATTTTACTAAGATAATTCCTTCTATTTTATTTGAAGAGCTTTTATATAAGGAGAATTCCAATGATATCGTATTTTCCGAATTAGGTTAACAACGGATGAAGTATTGAGCACAAATTAAGAAAATTGTGTATTTACTCCGTGTATTGACTTATGTACTGAATATATTAACTGTCTTATTATTACCATTAGCTTTGGGTAAATATTTGGCCGGTCATCGGTCGAAGTGGACTGTGACCGTCTACCAGAGTATTCAAATATAAATATTTCATGAAAAACTTGTACCTACTATATCGATGTTTTGTGAATAAATATTCTTTTAGATACTTAAAGCGTTTGTTGGTTAAAGTTTTCACATCTAGATAGAGTTCCAATGAAAACCATCAGTTTATTAACTACTTAAGTAATTTTTTTATAAATGGCATGTATTTTGTTATTGTATCGTTCTGAATCGTTTATAAACAACAAGCGAAGGTGTTAGTCGGCGGTCAGCTATATATTTAAATGTATTTCATTCATATTTAAATAAACCTTTCAGCGTCGGAGAATGAACTTGTATCAGTCCAGTTTCAGACGACAATGTCAGTGAAAGTTGCACCCAGTTTTTGCGCGGCGTGTTTACGTTTGCCGGTGCGAATGGGGCTGCCAGACTCAAAAACACAAAAATCCCATAAAATCAGGAGGTCTTAATAACTATAAAAGTAATTTTTACTTGGCTACTTAATACTAAACTTCATCATCAGCAATAAACTTTTACACATGTCGCTAATTTTCGATACATTTAATTGGCTTATGGGTACAATACTTCGTTTTCTACTTTGTATTTTTCTGCTCACACTAGAATATATGTTACGTGTAACTGTGGAAACTTTACTGGTTTTTGTTTTGTTATATTTACTTGTTTAATTGGTAAATTTCACTGTTTGTTTCCCAAATAAAAAAAAAATACTGCTTATGTTCTCTACCTGATGATAACCCTACTGTTGTGGGCAAAATATTATATTCATATTGGACCCTTCGCGATGCATGGCATGTCAAGGGAAGGTTTAAACTCAGAAGTGAGACACAAAATATGCTTAAAATGGCTTATTGACAAATCTATGTATAGCTTGAATAAATTATTTTCCTAATTTTGACTTTTGTAATTTTAACTGATGACATTATATTGTGAATTGTTTGAAATGTAATAATTATATGTGACTATTATTGTATGCTGAATTATATCGGCGAAACACGCTGTTCTATTTTATGTGTATACCAACTTACGACCGTGTTTGAAACAATAAATATATTTGATTGATTGATTGATTGATAAAAATGCATTCCTTTGAAAAGCCGGAAACGTCATCATATCAAGACATAGCACATACTTGCATCACTAGTACTGTTCCCTAATGGTAAACAGCATTTGACTTCGTTATTGCGCTCTAATACAACAGAAGAAAATTAAAAAATCTGCCAAAACCAGCTGTCTGGCAACACAAGACGTGCTTTCGGGCAGCGATGGGCCGGCGCGAGCGCATCGCATCTCGCGAGTTTCCGAGGTATAAAAGAAGGTAACATGGTGATTCGCGGAACCATTGCTTTGAAACTGCCGGTCAGTCAGTACGACTACGCTACAGGTACTTAACCCCTACATGACCTAATAACACTTTAAAAAAACAGGTTTCAAGTGAAGTGTAGTGAAGTGAGGTGTCCAAAGGATTTACGTTTGTTTTCTTTTGACAGAGTGCGGTGACGTCACAGGAGTTGCAACATGCGGTGGTTTGGACTTGTAAGTGCCTTGTTCTGTGATACAGTTACTTTTATACCCTAGAAATGAGTATTGAGATCTAGGTTCGAAACTTGGACTGCTTACTAAACTACTAACGGTTATGTATTTAGTTGTGCTTGTTCGTACGTAAGTCTTATAAACAATAACAAGAATTTTGTGACCTTAATTCGGAACTAAAGCTTGCTCATTCCATAATAAAATTAAACCTGTAAACTGATTTTAACATAAATAAATAGATAAGATTAAAATCAAATTGGGTCGGTCGTGTTCTATTAAATTATCAGACACGAATAATACTTGTTTGCCAAACAAGTTATTAATTACCAAACCTAATACGACTGAATACTGTTATGAATAAAGTTTTCACATGAAATGTTTTTCAAAATGGATAAACTGATTTAAGTCTACCTGGAAACAAAACCAATAATTACTGTACTAATATTATAAACACGAAAGTGTGTGAGAGTAATGGCTAGTCAAGCAAAAACTACAGAATGGATCTTAATGAAACTTTATAATAATATAGCTTGTACATCAATAATATATATAAACATATAGACTACCTTTTACCGCAGGAAAACCCTCTCATTCCCACGGGAAAAACTGTTAGCGCGGGCGGAGCGGATACATAAAATTTATATTATGTAAATAAACAGTCGTGTGGTTATCGCCTTAAACTTTGATTATAAAAAAGAATTCTTCCTGTATGGCGACTAAAGGTACATTACCCAGGGAATGAGAAACAGTGGCTTGTTATAGACTGTTCAGCAATAGTAATATTTAATATAAATTAAAGATTTCTAACACATCATTCAATAGAAAGCTGATCTCTCTTATCACATGCAAAATATCGAATTATCAATGCAATAACATACGGCTATCGATGGAATAAGCATGCTAAAATATTCATGTCAACTTTCAACTGCCGAAGTTATAGTAATGTTTGGTTATCTAATGGTCCAAGGCCCTTGTTTAAGACGGCAATGCATGAATTTGAATTATTACATTTAATTATAGTCTTAAACCATCTTCTTATGGTTTTAAAAGCAATGTCATTCATTTAATTTAATGTATATTTCATCATAGTAAAATGATTTTCATTATGTTTTTACATAAAAAGAGTTTCTTTTGAAACTCTTTATATCTGATCTGTATGAAACCGACGAAAATATGGTCCTATTTCTATAGGTACAGTGGTCAGCACTCGACCTTTAGAGCGCTCGTATTCCGTAACGGTAGGGGTGACTTTCGTAATGCAAGTGTCCAGCCGCATTTGCGGGCTTTTGTACATAAAGACAAGCTGCTTGCATTGTGCGAACCTGCCTTTAAATTTTGAGAGTTTTTTCTTCATTATAGCGCGACGAGATCCAGCTTTTGTCTGAGCAAAACTTTGAAACTTCATTATAATTTGACGTCGAAAAATAATTAATAAAATCTTACTTCGAATAAAAACCTTTTTGATTTTGCTTTTTCCAGACGGTTTGAGCAGAGTTTTAGGGAGCCCAAACTAAAACCATTTACTGAGGAAAAATATTTTAACGAGGGAAATGAGTACGAGTAAAGTGTAAATGTGAAATGTCACTTGCTCAAAAAGCTAATTAATCAAGGCTTATGTAAATGTCACATCCGTAAAACTACCTTATTGGCTATCAGCTACGATTATTCAATCTT
This sequence comes from Teleiodes luculella, assembly GCA_948473455.1. Taxonomy (NCBI): domain Eukaryota; kingdom Metazoa; phylum Arthropoda; class Insecta; order Lepidoptera; family Gelechiidae; genus Teleiodes; species Teleiodes luculella. The sequence continues at coordinate 5,054,059 of OX419596.1, forward strand.
TTTCTTTTTGTCAGTATATTGTATGATAGATTATTGAGCTCAGGAACGCCGTGTTAGACTTATTGTATTGCCAATCTTTGTTAGTTGATGGCTCATGTAACGATTTGTTAACCGTGGAACATAATGGCTATGATTTGACGTGAACGAAATCCTAATACTTATCTTCAATAATCCGTGTTATTACACTGTGAAATTTAACTGGTTGGGGAACCAACCTACGAAATACCCCATCTAGGAAGGAATATCTTTCACTGCATTATCATTTTGGATTGAAATCTTATGATGTAAATTTTGGATTTTCAACTGAAAAATAAACAATGTCCTGCCAGGTTTAGGGAAAAAAACAATATAAATACCCCTACTCGGCAACATTATCTTTTACTGCATTGTGCGTCTAAAAGTGAATCTTATGAGGTAAGGATTACTGCGACCGGAGCCCAGTCCAATAGTGGTAACTAGTACTCATGAAACTAAACAACTTTTCCTAAGGAACATAGTAAAGAACATTTATGCAAAGTTTAGTGAGCATTTAGAGAACATATAAATATAAGAGGTAACATAATATTAGCACAGAATCGTGTTAAAGTGAAAATCTACTTGTCATACAAAGTGGCCGGTCACATGACTGAAGTTTATATGAGAAGTTGAAAAATATTTTTGATATTTCAACCTATGTTACTTAGGGAAAGTAGTTCAGCTTCATGAGTATTACCACTATGTTGCGAAAATATCACAAAAAATAAATAATGTTAAAATAAACTCTGTCTGTCTCTTTTTCTTTTACTCTTCCAAGATATAATCTAGATTCACATATATCCTATGCTCTTAGTTATTTATGACAATATTTTCGCTGCAGTCATTCATATTCATAAGGTCTTAATAATCTTTATATTTATTAGTGAGTTTTGAAACAACATATTCAACGTTTTTTTTTTCTAAATAGTGAACATTGTGTAATCTTAAATAGGTACTCACTTTGATTTGAACATTCCAAACAACATCTGTTCAAGCAATTTGCTTTTAAGCTCTCACGCGAAAATTGTAAAGTCAAATACAGGGTGTTTTGCGGCGGCTAAGCAGATACTGGTAAGACATGGTCTGCCAGACTCTACTAACTGTTTCAGAGATACTATTTTTTGGAAACGATAAAAGAAACTTCTAAACTATAAATGTTTTTATAGGGGAGTGTAAATTTTTGTTTTTGTTTCACGAAAGTTTCTTTAAGAAAGTTGCTCAAAAGCATTATCTGGGCATGTCTTTTCAGTAATAGAAGTTTTTTACGATTCATCTTCGCGATTTAGTCCTGAAATGAGTTAATCGCCAAGGTAGGTATCCCGTAAAATGTCTCTTTTCGACAACCGTAAAAATCTAAGAATGTCTTGATGTGCTAAGCTGTCACTTACATCCTGTATAATAGTATAATACTGGGTAATTTTTTTATAATTGCGCATATTTTAAATAATTATAAAGATAAATAATCCCGTATATTTTTATTTTATCACGCTTTATACAAAAAAATCGCAACATTGCCATTTTACGCATAAAATTTTGTATGGGAAGAATTTTAATTTGCTCCAATTTTATTGAAACTGCGTATAAACAATCTTTGACATAATAAATTAGACCCCCATTTTGGAGATTTTTAGAATACGTTCCCTAAACAGATTAAAAATAATGTCAAAATTTATATAAAAAAAACAAAATACACAAAATATGCTCATTGATTAAAATAAAACCCTGTTTATTAGTCCGATTTGCCTCGTAAACTTTTTATAAAACAAAAACCAATCCACATTAACATTGATGTTGATTGCTGATCAACGTTTTGGGCGGTGCCGAGACGGCTAATGTTTTCTAGACATAACTTTGGACAGCAATGCATTAAAATTACATAACTAAAGCATTTTGTGTAGTGAACTTTATTCTTCATTGTTATGCAATTCTGAAATTACCAGTCTTGGAACATTTCAACGACTGATTGTCTACATCTGCTATGCAATTTCGTCGTTTCGTTTGCCGTCTGTATTTTGAATGATTAGATACATCGTTCAAAATCTAGTTATAGTTTATAAAGCGTCGTTTTTTTTCTTGTCCGATTGGAACAATATTATTAGGTGTTAATAAAAGCAAAAACATATAGTTTTATATGTAATAGGCTAAACAATAAAAACATATTTCATGTTTTGTTTGTTGTTATTGATAATTCGACTTTGATAGATACACTTATGTTTAACAAAGCATGACAAAGGTGAATGACTTTGTTATGTGTACTGTACATACATAGATATAGCAAGCAAAAAAAAAATTCTACTTCTGTGGTTATATACGAGTAGAAATGTAAAGAACAAGAATTTTTATTAAGGTTTTCGAGTTTAAGTATGTATGTAGGTATGTATAATAATTTTGTACCCTCTGTAGCCTAAAATAGATTTCAACGTGAGAGTGATAATGGAAAATACGAAAACTCTCTTTGGAAAAATTTATGCAAAATATGGGTCTTTAATTATTATCATTTTTTATTCAAATCTTATCGAGTGGGTTATTAAAACAGGATTAATGTTTTGTTTTATGCAATAATATTTATTATTACGTAGCCAATGTGTGCCTTGCATAAACTTGCATGAAGACACTTTTATAATCTAGCCAGTATACAGTTAGTGTTTTCAATAATTTATGTTGTAGTAAATTGTTTGTTTACTAGCACTACTTCAGAAGAGTTCGGTACACACGCATTACGAGTATTCATTCATCAAATCTCAGTTGATATAATCTTACTAATTACTATTAGAAATCAGATATTAATTAGTTTGAGATCAATAACTAATATAATTAATTATATATATACAACGCAATTAAATATCAAGAGCAAGTAATTAATTTTCACTTGTAAATTTCTTTACTTTTATACTTAATGAAGCACAACTAAAAGTAATAAGAAATACAACCTCAACTGCTAAAACCAGAAAGGTGGTAAAAAGCGCGCATCATGTTTCGACCAAAGATGTCTTCGAGTGAGTTGCCAACAACGATTAAGTTAAGATTGCGTGCGCGGCGAGCCGCTATCGGTTATTGTATCGACATATTTAAAGAAATCTCTTCATTTCTTTGTACATTTGACAGCTGTTCAGGCAAAGGTCAGCATAGTTCAAGGGTATATAAAAGTAATTGCGATGTATAATTTGTTATGTCATTGCTTACGTTGTTGCAGTCAGTCCACTTGCATTAAAATTAATTGCTTTTGTAAAGTTGGTCAAATGCATATTATTATCTGTACTAGATTGCATTATTAATGAAGCATTATTTTAAAAACAGAATTCTTATTTTAAAGCAGGGTAAATAGTATTGTTTTATAGAAAAGAACATGTAAGTAACTGATTTAACTAAGTGATGTAAATACCCTTAAATCAAAATATGAATTATTTGAACTCATTATTACGTATTTATTTTCACGGGTCTTAACGCGATAATTAACTGATACGTAAAATAGATTTGTTTATTTGACTCTACGTCAAATGGTAAAAAAATAATAGAATGGAAATACATTTTATTACACACATTCACATAAATAACAAGAAATACAGTCCACAACAATAAACGTATACAAATAGGCGGCCTTATTGCTAAAGTAGCAATTTCTCTCCAGGTAACCCATTTGAAGCTACTTTTTACAGCGGGAGAATCCCCTGAGAATACCCTGTTACCTTGGGAACACTGCGGGGCAGCTAGTAGCAAATAAAACGCATAACGAGCTATTACGTACTTGATCTAGTCTCTAATTTTGTATTTTCTAATTGATAGTATAAACCTACGTAAGAGCAACAAGTTCTTATGCCAATATAATTGCGTGGGTTGTAATTTGATAGTAAGCAGGTAGTGAACAAGGTATAAATTTGTATTAGTTTCCTCATGGTGCGGCATAGTAGGTGGAGTAGGCAATAGTTTTACTAGATATTTAAGAATTTTTATCAATATTATGGCATGTTGCTGCTGCTGCTGCTTATTGTGTGGGTTTCGAGATTATCCTAACTATTGAGCCGCCTACGCCTCTGACATGACTCAAAAAAGCAAAGAAATAAAAAGTATAATAGGTTGTGTCCAGAGAGATGGGAGCCGCTTTAAGCGAAGCGGCTCTCCAATCTCTTTGGGTTGTGTCAGGGTTGTGATTGCTCCAAATGTCATGCAGCTTTCTATTGGGAACTTTTTATTGGTCGAAACTGATGGAAAACCAAAATATACTCGTATCAGTACGAAATCACATATGTGTTGACAAGACGGGATAGTCGCCTTATATTACGTCTTTATAATGTTAGATACCAACTATTTGCAAATGATTTGGTTTCAACGAGACGCAATTTCAACGGTACACATTCCCAACGAGACATATTCTCATATGGACACATTTCCAAATGGACACAACACAATACAGTCAGCTAAATTATTTTGATATGTAATATACCAATTTAAAAATAAATAAAAAGAAAAACAAGCAAAATAGTTTTTAATTCTATAATATTATTTATATAATATCTATTGTGCTTTTATCGAGTTACGAGTTAAGCATCGGCACATAGTTTAAAATATAAGCCACAAGTTACCATCCGAAAAGTTTAGAGGTTTGCGTTATTTTACTTATAGCACTATTAATTTTCAAGTCAATGTGACCTTTTCCTGCAACTTATGGAGCCTGCATTGGGTGCATCAAGAAGTGCACTGTTGCAATAGCTGCTTCAACCCGCTGGACTGTACTTTCTCTCTCGGTGGCTCACACACCAGTATTGTTGGTTTCTCCCAGATTACACGTGCATCGTGACCAACTATATTTAATATATAGCAGTTACGTGATTTGTGCAAGAATGGTATAGATAGATACAAACTCGTCCTCTTATTCGTAAAGTGGTGATTAGGAGCTTTTTTGGTTGGGAATGCTTATACTTGGGATTGCGTATCTAATATTTTTTATAGTATAATCATCAGCATCTTAAATATTTCTTGTACCTAAGTCTTTTATGTCGTCTGCACAGACCCGTCTCACTACATATGAATCTCCTTACCCTAAGGTTGCCTGGTAGAAATTGCTACTTAGCAATAAGGCCGCCGGTTTTTTTCTGGTTTGCAATAAAGTATATTCTATTTTATTCTGCTTACTTCAATATAATTCGGAGTATTTTGTAACAGGAATGTACTTACTATAACTTTATTATATAAAATTGTAACAACAAATGCCAACAATTGTATCTATCAACCAAGAAAATATAAAAATGAGATTCTGATATTCCCCGTATATTTATCCCTTAAGAAATAAAATGAAAAAGAACTAAATAGAGTAATAATATTTTAAAATAAATTACAAAATAAAAATCCTGTCTGCTTTTAATTTTTCTGCCTCAAGAGACGCGTCCCCGAAGGATTTATTTGCAAATTACTTATTTATATTGTAAATAAATGTATTACACTGTTTTTTAGGTAAATTAAAACTTATTCCGTTAATGATTTTTCCTGGAAAAACAAAATAACAGTTTAAGATTTGTAGGTAAAACCATAAATTAGTTTTATATTTTTTGTAGGGGGATTTTGCCTTTTTGTTTCTTAATATTTTAATACAATACGGTTTCTGAGACTCTATCAACATGAGTCAACATCATCATTGTTGACCGCAAAGACCTCAAAACTTCACAATATTATGCCAATGACCCACCGACACGCAACCTCTTTACCTTATAAGATGCACATTTCTTTTTAAGCCTATGATGTTTTGATGATATAACCTAAACTAGTGACTTCTATACTCACGGAATGTTAATGCAATATTACATCATAGTTCCGTAAAATGAAAAACATTGTTAATTTATTCTGAACTTTATAATATGTGATTTTTCGCTTGCAGCTTTAATGCCTTCACCTTCCGTGCATAAACGATGATGATTATTTTGTATGAAAGTCATTGATGATGAAATCTTGCTATTTGTGACTAACCTGTGTTTGTAGGAACTGTAGAAAATATTTCCTGAACCGTTACTAGCGGCTTTGGTAACTTGTAATAGTATTTAGTATTAGATGCAAACTGCTACTAAAATTATTATTACTGTAATATTACAAAACAAAACGAGGAATATATTTATAAACGATCGGGAAAATTTAAATGTTTTGAGTTTAATTGCATTGATGTAAGAATTAAATGCATGAACACAAGTTGCGTAATGTTTTAGAGATATTTGTATTTAATTAAGTGAGACGTAATTTGTATAAGATGTCAGAGTCTAACCCCCAGGTCGTGGAAAGCGGCAGAGTAGTGACTAACTCTGGCCAAAGACATAATTTATTAAACCAAAACGGATCTTATTACTAAGACATAGAGTCACGAGAACTCCTTAAGTTAATACTCCAAGTACGTTCTACCTAGAAAATAATGGTTACATAAGAACGACCAACTGCAAGATAGCACCTGCTCCCGATGCCAAGGCACACTTACATTTTAATAATAGGTCTTGGGTACACGCCAGATTGCAAACGCAGATTTAGACATGATGTTTTTTGTATTGCTTCAGAAGGCTGTAGGTAGGTATTTTTAGATTTTAAACTCGGTTACTTGATTTATACAGTCATCAAGGAAAACACTCACATCGAATGTATTCATAAAGGTATCCGAGATAGAGTTTGCGGGTTGTGTGCAAATGCATAAATACAGAAGTTGGTTTGTCATTAGAATGTGCACCAATGATATAACTTGTGGTTTGCTCAAGTCCGCAATAATACTATGTAAATGCTAAGCATCGCATTGAGTGCCTAAATACGCAATATTAGTAGATTTCTTAACACAAATCCAATCATACAAAATGGTGAGCAGCAAGCTATGTTATGTATGTTACCTAATTACGATCCCGCGTAGAGAGTGTCGTCCATTACACGTGAAGATAGACACGCAACTAGTAAATGAGGCGTAATACACATTTCGTTTGGAAACAACGTCCATTTGGTCTCGTTAGCCTCTTGAGAAATCTATCTAAAGTTTATAGCGATTATAAATCAACTGAGATTCATAGTAAATTTAACATCTCTGTACGAATAGTTATTTTGTGTATCTAATTTTCCGTATTTCTACGTTTCAGGTGCTGCTATGTGCAGTCTTCGTGAGTGTGTATGCTGAACCTGACCCTGAACCGAAAAAGTACAACAAAGTTGAACTAAAACCAGTAATAAAGAACAATAACTCCAGTCTCACAGATGAAGAAAGACAGTTTCTGAGGGAAGTGGAAGCTAAATTTGGGATCAAATCTGAAGTCCCCTTGGAAAAGGATAATGATGAAAATTTATCTAAAGAAGACGAAGTATCTAAAGAAGACGAAGACGGCAAACCTGTAACACCAGCTAAACTACCTTTTCCAGCAGTTATTGCTATAGAAATCGTTAATGATACAGATACTAAATCTAAAGGAAAGAGAACGATTGACGCTAATCTAGGTTATGGATATAAAACAAACAGTGGCTACACTTATACATACCTAGGAAAACCAGCACAAGAACAGGGTAAATTCATGATATATCCTTACTCACAACAAGATATTCCTCCTGCAAATGGTGCAAGTGCAACCTTGCATCCTGGATATCCTCAGCAATCTGGTACAACTATTAAGATATCGCCCAATGTAGAAATAACTCCTTCTCAAGCTTTTGAACTAGTTCCGAATAAGGAAGAAGAACGAACATCGTATAATTACGAGAAGCCGGCTATTCAATTGAACACGAAGTATGAAAATGTTCAGGGTGTAGAAACGCCGCCACCCCGATATCCATCAAGCTCTCAACATACTTCACATCCCTCTACACTGTACACCACGTACAATGGCGAACAGTTTTCAGGTCTGAGCGGACAATTTCCGAAAGTAATGTCTAACTACCTTGTGGATCCTTCACAACTTTTTACCAATCCTACGTATCAAAGTGCAGGTCTTACCCAAGACCATTTACGGCCTCATGGCGCCAATTTAGAACAGAGAGTCGTACCAGTATTGGTTTTACGAGTTCCCAGTTCTTACATCAAAAACCCATCAGCAGAGTTATACGCTAACTTACCACAAAATTATCCACTCTCACAGTATTTGAACAACGTAAATTTACAAGAATTAGTCAATCAATATTTCAAAAAGATTGGATATCCTTTTGCTCCTAAAGTCATGGCTTATTCTAACTCTCCTTTAGCTCATGTGAGTACCCATACTCCTGAAACAGAAAGTGTTGCATCTCCGATTTCAAGTTATCAACCTCAACACTATGCTATGCCATATGTTCGGCCATCGTATACTCATGCAGATCACTCCGGAGTACAATATTCCGCAGTTCAGCCGGTAATGGCTCGCTACCCATCAGGCTATACAAAGCAGTATTATGTGATGCGACCTCAATCTCTATACCAACAACCGTTGCAACATCAACAATATGTCTATCAATACAAATACGTACCTCAAACTCCTACACAAGGTCAAAATTATTACACTCACCAAACTCAATATCATCAAGAGGTAGAACATCGGCCACATTATCAACAAGAAGTAGAACATCGTCCTCAGTATCAACAAACAGCACAACACCAATCCCAGTATGAACAGGAAGAAGAACATCAAATTCAACAACATCAGGAGCCTGAACAAGAAACCCATTATCAACAGGAGGCAGAAGCAGGACACGATGAACAATCAAATGGACACGACACAAGTAGCCAGCATGAATATCAATCTAGTTCTAGCGAGGAAGAACATGATACCTTTAGCGGATACCAATACCCAAGACCACAGACTCAGCAAGAGCACCAGCCGGATCATGAATCCGAACACCATCAGCATGTAACCACAAGTTACGAGAGTGTTTCCACCGCTACACCAAGCTACGATCACTCTCAAGAGATTTCTACACCTGAATATGGATCCACAAAGAGCCCCTTTGCATACCATGGCCCCTCTCATTCAGTTCAAATTCAATACCAGCAACCTGAACAAAAGGAAACCATTGCCGTTTTTCCTAGAAGTCAAAGCGGTCACAAATCAGGCATAGCACAGAATTATATCTATCAGAAAATCAACAACGAGCACTCCGGAAGCGAAAGCTTAGTACTTACCGAAAACTACCCAAGCAAGGATCACACTATAGCTACAGTTTTACCTCTTAGTTACAAGAAACAACATCAAACGGAGTCTGTTCAATCTGTAAGCTACGTCACTCCTATTCCAACTATGAAATATCATTCGCATTACCGAGTTATGGTTCCCCAAACTATATTTAGACAGCCAACAGACGAAAAGGTGTCGTATGTTAATTCTCACTCAGTGCCTTCGGGTTATTCGAGTTTAGCGACATCCGGTCAGTATCAACCTGTAAGTTCTGAAGAATACTCGTCTGCATCACATTACGTGCCTGCTGTGAGTAAACAGAAAACTCCATCTTACTCGAGGAACTATGCGCACCTGAAACGCATGGTTAAACCGGAGAATAAATCCGACACACCAGCGACGACGCGGAAAAACGAAAGGAGTGAAAAGAAAAAGTCATCGTAACTGTGTTCTTGGTATAAGTAGAGGAAATCCTAATAAGTGGTAAATACCTTTGTAAATATAGTTTAAGTGGTATTTACTTTGCTTGAATTCATATTTGATGGTTTTTAAGTTATTATTTACATTGTGATATGAAGATTAAATAGACGAATTTCATTGTATTCGTCAAAACGTTTCTGCCTTGTTCAAAAAGCCATTAAATGACGAGTCCATGCATAAATGTGTTACCTATGTGGTTGTGATTAAGTTTTTGTTGTGGCATATTGTTAAAATAAATCGAATATTCAGGTTTTAGATATTTAAGAATTATCGAAATTATAATCAGAAAATATATTATTATAAATTCACTTCACAGCAGCAATGTTGCAAAATTGTTTTGTTTTTATTTTCTTGTTGCTGAGGCTGTCTCGATGTGCAATATTCGAAATAAGATTTTGTGGTTAAATGTATTATTGTTAAAAAAAAATAATGTTAAACCATTAAACTATTTGATTTCTGGTCTGTTCATGCTAATTTAATCCCTGCTATTTACTAAAGTAAAGGATCAGATGATGATAGAAACAAACAAATATTGATTACTTACGAGAAATTACTGTAAAATTGTTGTATTCCATGTTGTCATAAACAGCTAGACTTCTTTCGGGTGATATAATGAGATGATGATAATAAACTGCATAAAAAAAAGAGTATTTTAGTTTATAATGGTTTTAATCAAATCAAATATATTCCTAAATAATGAATCATTTTTTAAATTGATTCTTATGTCAATCTATTTTTAAAGATCTTAAACGGCCGCCGGCCGCCACGCCAGTTAAAAATGTAACTATGTATGAAGTTGCATATGCACGTAAATAGGCACTTAATGAGCAATCTCTGCTTTCGTATTTAATAAAGAAATATTCAGGCACTAGCTGTCTGCCCGCGGCTACGACCGCGTTGTTTTTTTACTTTTCCGTGTACAGTTTCCCGTAGGAATGATATATTTTCCCGGGATAAAAAGTATATATGTTGACCCCCTGGTGAGTATGAGTATGAGGTACCACCATACAAACTTTCATTTAAATCAGTCCGGTAGTTTGGGAGCTTAGCCCGTACAAACAGACAAACAAAAAAGAAGAAAAATATCCAGATATGTTCTATATCACTTTTACATCCCCCTGACTCGGTTTTTAGCTTTAATTTTATATACACAGATTTTCGACCTCTACAGTTTTATTATAAAGATTGCAGGGTCACTGCCTTAAAAATAAACTTTCCTAGTGTCGTATAAGGTGACTAAAACAATTATCCCAGAAATAGGTAGCACCTTTCATCTGTTTTATTTTATAACATGTTTTGTCCCACTGCTGGGTAAAGGCCATCATCAGGCGTTCAACTGTCCAATGTAAATTGCGATTCTCAACCCACCTGCTAAATGTAGAGACTTTAGGAACGTATTTTTTCGGGGGATAGCTTTAGCCCTTTACCTTGTTTTATCTATGTGAATATTGAGCTGTCTAACGCTGAACTGTTAAGTACTGTTGTAGATATTGTAATTATATCTTATTTAATTCTTAAACTATTCGCACCTCATCGATAAGTATAGACCATTAAACATAGAGATCTTCCCGCTGTTGCGCACGAGTAGTAGCGGTTAGTTAAGGTAATGATAGGGATATAATGTCGAGTAATTCAACCATCAATCACACCATCTCACCACGCTCGTTGAGGTTATTATTAATTCATTGAGATAATCTCAGTATTAATTCTTCCAAAGAGAGCTATTCATCTTACTGTAGGTACTTAACGAATGGCTTTTGCGAATAGCAATCGAGAATAACTGCACTTGGATACCAATATATCATTGCTAATAGCTAACTGATAAATGTAAGCGAGTTTTGATTCTTCACATTGGCTAGAACAAGCTTTCCGTCGCAGCTCCGCCCGCGTTAACAGTTTTTCCCGTAGGAAAGAGGCATTTTCCCGCCGTAAAAGGTGAATGTAGCTTTCTAGTGGTTAAAGAATTTTTGAAATCGATTTATTCATTACAAACATACACACACACAAAAATAAAAATCTTTCCTCTTTAGTATGATGTTAGTTATGATAATTATGATTGAAATAATGTCGTTTATATGAAGAAAATATGGTAAAAATGGTTTGCAGGGTAGTACTCTTAAACCCCTAAAATTACGTCGTATATAGTTGACATAAAAATAACTAAAATTGAACACTGAAGCACCTAGCCAACCCTACGTTGCGTTTCACTGACTTCAGGAGAGAACAAATATTAGTGAAGTTTAAAACTGTATTTTATATGGCACAAAAGACGCAGCAAAACAAATCTATGCAAAAGACAGATAGCCCCCCACATTTTTTAAAATTTATTCTCTTAGACAGACAGATTATTTGACTTGGCGAAAATACTGCAGTTACACCGTCATATCATCATCATAGAGTAAATGAAACAGTTTAAGCCTCTGTCACTAGATGGCAGTCACAGTTCGATTTAAAATGTAATGGTCAGTCGGTTATATCAGTGACTACTAATGGAATCACTACATGCTTACAGACGGGAATCGCATAGAAAAACCTTAGTGGGTGGGCGAGCATTACATATCCGGAAGGTGTCCAGCCATTATAGATGCGAGGTGACAAAAACTGGTGTGTCCTGATCCTGACAGATACAGACGAAGGGCCGTTTGTAAGGTGGCTGAGGGAGGGTCGGGTTTGACAAGCTGGCTGGTTACACGTTTCACTCTCAGTTTCCGCATTTTCCGTAACGTGCTTCTTGCTCTGTAGCCAGGAAGAGGCGCGACTGAGCTTGGACCGTAAGATGTCATTAGGCTGTGAGACATACTGCCACAAGGAAATATCTGCGAATAAACTTTTTACATGATATTTTATACCCCAATTACTTATTTTGTTTCTAAGACTCGAAATATTCGTACTGTGCCCTCACTTAGATGCAAAAAAAATCTTTTATACTATACCACCCTGCCAATTTTTATCCTTAATCCTAAAGTTATGAAAGCATTACAAAAAGACAAACATAGCATTTTTTTTTAATTAATAATTAAAATTGATAGATGGTATCACCAAATTATATTTTTCTGTATCTAAGTACATAAACTCAATGGCATGCGTATATTATTCTTAGTTCAAAAAATAAGTGCGTAAGTATCAATACTTTCGTTTTACTACGAGTACACGATTAGCATATAATGGTGTATTAGACTTTTTCTGGCATATTGGTTATTGTCTATATTAATTGCTTGGATGATTTACCTCTTCTGTTAGAGATAGCACTATTGTGTCAGATCTTGCATACAAATTTATACTACTGCTATTGAAACAGATTTTACCCGATTCATACTTTAGAGAGAGACAGAAAGAAAAAGTTTTTTTAATATCACGTTTTTAATAGTATTTTTGCTGCTCGTGTGTCTCAAATGCTAAGCGTAGTAGATTGTGGAAAACCAAGGAAAATGGCGGCCTGATTCATTACGCAACAGTAGGATATGCGTATCATACCCGTTTTGAGTAAAGGCGTTAATTGCGTTCCTGCACCGGAGTTATAGCAACCGGTAAACCAAGGGGCGCGCGCGCTGCGGTTATTGCAAATTAATGCATTCGATATCAATTCAGACGTTTCCTACGTTTTATACAAAGTTTAATAAGCATTTAGAGAAATTTCCTTGAAAAAGTGAGATATTTAGGGGCAAATGCACACAATCGCGTTAAAGTGAAAATCTACTTGTCATACAAAGTAGCCGGTCACGTGACTGTATTTTATTTTATTTTTATTTTATTTTATTTGGGGAACTTACAGCCTAATTACACAATGATTCTATGTCTAATATTACAGAGGCCAATTAAAAAGTTACCACAGATAGAATCAAGTAATTTAAATAGGGCAGAGCCCCGAAATGTAGCCAGAAAAACAAAAGTGGAAAAGAAAAAAATTTGTTAGGTATTACTTATTCAACTACAGCAGGTTCTTTACTTATAAGCAATTTTATTGATTGGGTGCTATTACAGAATAGATCAAAACGTTGATCCTTGCTTAGATTGTTGATAACTGTCGAAGCTCTCGGCAAAAAACTATTCTTTCTATAGTTTGTGCGAAAAGAGGGAACGTGAAGTAACTTATTATTACGTAGACTCCTTGTTAGAATTCTTAGATTTAAACTAGTAAGGATATCAGGACAATCGATTTTACCTTGCGCAACGTTCATCAAGAAACTCACATCTAATATAGTTCTGCGCAAGTGTAACGGTAGAAGATGAAATTTACTGCACATCATTGTATAATCTAACTGATCCATGGCCCCGCCTAACTGAAACTTATAACACAGAAAGCGGCTGTAGTTTATACGAAAAGTTAACTTAATTTTAATTTTGAGATTTCAACCTATGTTCTGTAGGAAAAGTTGTTCAGTTTCATGATAATTTATTTCATAACATTTTCACGGTGTATAAGTTACTTTTCGTACTCGGTTATTATTACTGTAGAGTTCATGTATATTCTTATACGCAAGCAGAAGTTCATGTAAACTGAATGAAGAATGGTATTTTAATGCGAGGAAACGCTCAAAGCCGTTAATATGCACTAGGGCATGACACGAAAGAAATTTGTAAGAATTTAGGTAGTTTAGCAATTCAATTTGTTACGGACCGTGGATAGTGAGTTAGGTGTCAGGAAGCATAGTACTAAAATAATGTAAAGTCTACATCATATATTTACTGCTACGCGACGCTCATGGGAGTAAAGTGCAAGAAAAACAGGAAAAATATAATCAAAATATTCTCTTAGCAAAATAAACTTATTCTTATACAACGTGTTAATCAAATAACGCAAAACCTCTCGAGTAGCTCATAAAAATGAACAACTTTTGTTCCGAAAGTTTTCTGTAATCACCTTTTTTTTTTACTTTTCATACAAGTTGAATTAGCAATTTTATCAATTTGTATGAAAAGAAAAAAATAATAATAATAGCGATTTCAGAAAACTTGCAAATCAAAAGTTTTTCAGATTCATGAGCTGAGTTATCGCCCTAGAGATTTTGTGTTATTGGATTAAGACGTTGTACACATACATAAAGACGCGTTATTTTTCTAACTGAATGAGCAGAACCTTAGATCGGAACAGCCAAAAAGAGCCAAATTAGACCAATATTCTTGACTACACTTAGGGAGAAAGGCTATTTTGATGGTTTAAAACAGTCTGTACCTATGTTAAGTAGTTAAAAAATAACATAAAACAAATCAGGTTTAGCTTAATAAAACTTAAGGTTGTCTAACAACATAAAGGGACACTAATATTTAAAATAGGAAACTCGGAGCTGTAAGCACTAACATGATTCCTAGAGGACAGGTTTTTCTAATGCATTTGACGTAGAAAGTGAAACTTTTTAATCGACAGCGAACTATAATGTAATTCAAAGGCTTGTCGAAGAGGTCGAAAGTGAATTACTTGGTTTTACCATGGCCGTTAGTAGTACCAAGTGTGAAGATTTAATGTGACCCGGCAAGCATGTGAGACTAGTCATGGGGTGAAAAGGTTCGTATTTCTAGTTTTACTTGCTTGTTAATGTCTATGATTGTATACCTAACTCATAGATTATACAGTTGCCTAGAGTCTTACTTGGTACTAAGGCCTACCCAAAGTAAGCTATAGGGAAAATTAGTTCGATAAATATATTATTTTCTTTTATTCTCGGTAAAGTTTGGAATAGCGACTATTATGGCAACAAGCTTTAAGTGATTATACAATTTATTTATACTCTGGGTGATTTTAAAGCCTTTTGTTAATATTTATTCCTAAAAAAAGCCTGTATGATTCAGTGCAACTTTCTTTAATCTTTTGTCAATGCTTAGCCTAACTTAGAGCAACTTCTTGCATATTTCCCTTGCAACATTATTTTTCAGATGTAACTTAATAATTTTTTTTCGATGCAGTTATTACTAATATTACTAATGTTTGTTATTACTATGTTATTACTAATGTTTACTTAATTGAATTAATAAAGCAACGTGAGCTTTTTCATGCCCTCCGGCCCCACTCTTCTTGTTTTCCTGTAACAATGAGCTTATTTCTTCTTTGACAGATCATATACCTATGTCCCCACCGAGGGGCTCGAGTCTATCTTGAAATCAGGGAGAATAGGCCTTAATCGACCACGCTGTCTAGTGCGGGTTGGTCAACTTCATACACAATCTTTGAATTTCTTCGCAGGTGTGTGTACAGGTTTCCTTACGATGTTTTCCTTCACCATAAAAGCTTTATATAAACGTACATATAAATTCGAAAACACATTGATACATACCGTGGCTTAAACCCGCGAACCTCTGTATGGAAGTCAACGCAACGGTCCTAGCCACTTGGTCACTGATGCTCTGGAACTGAATTCTTCCTATATTTTTTTTTTTATAAATCTTATCCTGGCGAACATAACAAAAAAACTACCCAATTCGGTGCAGCATTCTCAAAATTTATTGTTATTAGTATAGATATATTGTTTATGTTATGTAAATGCCAATGTCCCAAGGATGTCTGGTAACATGTAATTACTATAATTTCCCTTTCAAAGAGGCGTGAGCAATCTTCATCATATTGAGATGGGTGTTGTTAACATTATCTACGAGGAAGTTACGGTAAAGTATAGACAGATATTGCAAGTTTATAACTACTAAAAGTGCCTTTTACACTTTGCGTTTTAAAGTTGCGACGAAGAATATTTTATTTCGTAGGAAATGTGTATTTTTCTTATTATTGTACTAAAAGCAGTTCTCTGCTGGATTTAGGCCTCCTGGAAAAGTAGAAGGTTTCAGTTAGTTTGGAGATATATTTTGCTGCACTGATTTGGTAAAATATAAATCTTATTTCTAGTTCGTATCTCGTTCTTCATAGAACGTCTGCTATTATGTTAACAAATCTGGTATTGACTACTTAAATAGGCGCTTCTCTTATATTCATTATGTAATTGACTTTTAGTTTTGGAAAGTTCTAACTATTAAAAAATACCTTTTCAATTCATCAAGTTAAAATCAGGTATATTTAGACACACTAACTTAAAGCTTTCTTTAATATAATATCGATGTTTAGCAAAAGTATCATTCTTGTCCATGGTTATCAAAGCTTCGATTCAGAGAAAGGCCAATTAAAAATCTAGACGGTATAAATTATAGGCACATGCATGATAGTGGTTAATCTTTCTTTTGGAAACGGTAAAGAGAGTCATGCGATTTATTTTAGGAAATTTTATGGTTGTCGGATAGTGTAAAGTGTCGCTAGCCCTAGGCTTTAGGGAGGGGCTGTGAGCTTTGCAGCCTGCCTATAAACCAACACTGGTTCTTAAACTTTTAAAGTACTCATATAGTGACAATTTTATTGTCAAACTGATGTGTTTGTGTGTCAAAATTATGTAAATTTGATAGAAATAATACATTCATCGATTAATATTTTCGAAAATTTAAATTATCCATTTGAAATTCTAAGTGCAATTCGTAATGACTAGGAACAGTTTTAGTTAATATACCTACCTTACCTATATTATCGTAAATGTATTGTTTAAGTGTTTGGTTATGTCAGTGCAATCTCAAGACGTAAGACCGAGATGGTTTGAGAGTCGCATGCACATTGCAAGTGTGCATCTAGCGTCCAGAGGTGCAGCGAATGCAAGTCACCCACACTTCTGCATCTCCACGCTTCGCCACCCCCGTATATAAACCCAACTCAGACTAGCCTTGAACTTCATTTCGCCACGGCTCCTACGACTAACCACCCCTAAGTGTAGTTTAGAAGAATTCTCATACAACTTTTGAAGGCTCCCGCAAAACTAACGAATTGTCGCGGACAGGACTATGGTGTGAAGAAGTGATTATAATGTTGTGTTTCGAACTCATAATTCAATAGAACTGTGTTGGTGCTTTATTGATTAACGCTACGATGAAGGCCGTACTGCAAACCGTAAGTACATATTGTAATATAAATTATAAAGAAATAAAAAAGATAAGACAAAATAATACACTATACATATATATCAGTTTTATTACCATTACAAATATTTTTCAAAATGAATACAGTATCTTTAATTCTATTCTAAAATTAAGTATTTCATTGATGATTAAGTATTTAAATCAATATTATTCAAAATAAAAACAATAGAATTACATTGGATCGTTCCCATTAATTTTAAATTAGGTTTATAAATTGTCACATTATTGGTGGTTTGACTGAACACATTAATTTGCTTAATCTTATTCAAATCAAGATTTAGTATTTTACCGAAACGAAAGTATTATTTTAACAGTTGAAAGGAGGGGAGACTAAGAGTGGTATAAAACGATTAGCGGCTCTTATAAAATGAACATCAACAAAAATTGTTGTAGTGGTTCTTCAACATAAAAACCTTCATAATAATTTAAGGTCCTACTCATTTCAGAGAAATCAAACAGCATTTGAAAAGTGATTTTTACTTATGTCATTATACTCGTAATATAGGCACGCAACTGTAGTAAAATGATTTAAGTATTCCTTTTTAATAACTGCATAGGATAATGCAAAATAATTATTTTTTCGTTCTAGTATGAAATGAAAAATAGTTATGAAAATGGACCAAATGATCTGCTGAATTCATGAAATAATGAATATATGTCATCAATTTCAGTAACTGATTTTAGTTATCCTCATTAAATTTAACCATATATTCTAAGTACTGCCTTGATTCTACTATCTATTGTAACAAAGTAAATAAGCACATTACCATTGTTAGTTAGATGTAGATATTAGATTAAAGCAATTCCCTGCACAAAACCACGGAAGAACCGCTTGTAGGCTCACAAATACTCACAATTACCGGATGTACAACTTAGAAAGGGTATCAGTAAAATTCTGCTTTGTGTGAAATAACGTATCTATTTACGTTGTTTATTATAATCCATATATGTATTTCATAAATGGTTATGGTATTGGTATTTTAACTTTATCTGTGTATGGTACCTATATAATAATAGTTATTTCTTTACATTAGTTTTAGTTAGTGTGCGTACACCTTGTGGAAGGCAGGTTGAGAAATGAGAATGCCGTACAATGAAGTTGAATACATTAATATAACCATATAATTTACTTATTATATTATTATGCAATCTCAATATTTAATCAATTTATTTATATGAAGTTTCGAGCTAACTTCACAGCTGTTTATAGTGTTTTTTTCGGCGTTTGTCGGCTTAGCCTAACCTTTTACGAGTATCTTAATTTTTAAAAATAGAATGGAATAGTATATAGAATATACTTTATTGCCCTCTAGATTCAAAAGCAGTACAGTTTAATTCACAAAAAATTACAGAAAATGTACACTACATGCAGGCGTCTAGACGGCCTTATTGCTGATTAGCAATTTCTACCAGACAACCGTATTTTAATAAAAATACTAGATTTTGACTATCTGATCTAAGTATAAATCTACCTACATACTAAGTTTCATATAAAATTCATCCGTTTGGAATAATGAAACAAACATTCTAAAACATGAGTATAACATCCACAATTTTGTACTTGTAATATAATTAATAAGACACGTTTTATTAAAATTTTAGTTTGATAAACTAATTAATAATAGAAGCTCAAAATTATTCTTAAGACTTAACAACTTAATTGATGTCAATAATTAAACCTCCTTGACGTTCACTTTTACATTCTTACAACCAAGTGATTTATGAAACACATCTTCGGCGGATTGAATGGTAAAAAAGCGCGAATCGTGCGCAGATATGATTGATTAATTTTTCATACAAACGACCCTCATACAAGCGGTAAAGTATTTATTGATTATCACCACACAGAATTGATTATCGCTCTATCATCACACTTCATTTCGTGATTAGCTTGTTTTTAGTTTTTATACTTTCACTTTGCTTTTGTAATTACCCTTATGATTTTCTTACTTAAAGTTCATTAGGTATGCAATTTATTCTTTATTATTTCTGCTGTTTAGTAAAACGAATAATTATCCTCTCGGTATACTTTCCCATTTCATGCAGAAAATTATAAATTTAACTATCATAATTTTCAACTGGGTATTTATATTTTGTAGTTAAAATGACGGCAAATATATGTATAGAATTTCAATCACAGTAGTTATGTATACAATCTTGAAAGTCTTTAAAAATATACAGTTTATTAATCTGACTACCTGTTCTCCTATTATAAAGTAATTCGGTTTTATCCACTGTTCCATTCCATTCTTTTCTTTCATTCATCAAAGAATCTGATAAAACACCACCTCTATGTAGGTAGGTTTACCAAAAGTATAAAGGATTAGCATGCCGTTGTGTACATTATACAAAGATACATTACCACTAATGAATAGTTTTCTGACGGAACTGTAAATTATAACAAGTCAGTAATATTTCATTCACAAATGAAGTGAAGTGTGAATGAACAAGCGTATTTACATCGTCTGTTATTCATATTTACGTATTTACAAATACCACAGCGATAAATATTGACGTTGATTCTAGTACATAGTTTTTTCACAATAAATAAAAATTTAGTTCATTAAATGAAATTTTAAATTCTCCAGATAAAAACATATGTAACTGATATGAAAGAATGCTATTAGACATAAAATTAATTTTTTTTATCTCGGAAGTAACCAGCTAAGCAATAATTTACAAACAAAAATGAATAATGATATTCATAAATCATGTATTGCATTAATATTAATTATCGGGGGTATCAAATTACACTATTTGGAAGACAAAAACGATTATATAACTATACCCAACATCAAAAAACAATATATTTTGTAACAGTTTGTGGTTTTATGCTTTTAATCAAGTTTTGTCTTTCTCTATCACCAAAAGTTAAAAAAAAAAGACGAGTTGATTGATAATAATCAAATTTAGATAGGTAAGTAAATATCGAAAATTACTTGCTTCGAAGACTAAAAACGTTATTAAATATGTAAAAACA
Source organism: Teleiodes luculella (assembly GCA_948473455.1). Taxonomy (NCBI): domain Eukaryota; kingdom Metazoa; phylum Arthropoda; class Insecta; order Lepidoptera; family Gelechiidae; genus Teleiodes; species Teleiodes luculella. Next base: position 5,074,561 of record OX419596.1, read on the forward strand.
TATCTAGTTTATTGATTTTTCAACAGATGTCGTCTGTTAGCGTATATCAACTAAACTAACTTTTTCGCTTCGAATAAAAGATATAGTTAAAAACACTTCTATTTATTTGCTGTTAGAATCGGTGTAATAGCATAACACATAAACGTGTTATATGACCACTCATTGATTGATCGGTTCAATGTGAATGACCGGCGAGTCGGAATTACGGTGCAATTTGATGGCCAGTGGTATTGCCAGGCAATTTGTGGGACGTGCCTCGCCGTTAGGTCCCTTATTATCGTCGCGGTATTGCCAGGAAGTACCGTGCCCATAACAGTAGAATTCTTTGATGACATAATTATGTTTGTTGCTTCACTAATCTTGTAAATGAGAAAGGATGTTCCTTAGTTAGAGATTTGTCAGTGAAAAAGGCTCTTTTTTACATTGATAATACTGTTGTAGTTGATTATAGAATTTGATCAGAATCGTCTTAATTTCAGCCGAAAGACATCCATTGCTAACAAAGATTTCTACAACGATCGGTCCTGCACCAAAATCAAAATTGAAATTCAGAGACGGAGCCCTTCAGGCGTCTCCTTCACGATGTTTTTCAATATCAACGCGCTAGGCCGTGGTCCGAGGCTCCCTTGAGCCGCCCCTAGACGCGTTGGTATATCACTTTTTTTTTTGGGGTAGAGTCTTCCACTTCCCCACAAGTCCGGTGAAGCTTGATTGGTCGTACCTTTTCGACACAAGCATAGGTCAATTAAAAAAAAAAAGATCGGTTCTGCTCTTTGTAAAGTATGACCAGAGTTTTGTAAAGTTGTAAATGATCGAAATATTTAGTTAAAAGTTTTACATTTGTTTTTAAACATAAACCGAATCATAAGTTCACGTGTTTTTATAATCGTCTGTGATATAATATAGCTGCTGCCGTATGGAAGTTTGAGCTAAATAAATTAAAAGTGTTTTAAATTATAACTCAGATTATTATGGTAAATTTGCATTAAAATATAAATCTATCTGCCGTCGGCAAATTGCAGAATGCATCGGCATTTTAAAAACACTCGCTGAATTGTCAAATTATTTCAATCTGTCCACGCGCGGCGCTGTTGTGTCAAAATTACAACAATGGCGGTGTAATCTACAGCTGTTGCAAAGAAAATAAATAAAAAATACCCAATTCTGTGAAATCAGTGGAATTAGTGAGTGAATTAAGTGATATTAATAACTATCTTTAATGTATCAACTTTAAATTAAATATTTAATCTTGTATTTCAAGCCATTTGTGATCAGTATAATAATAATTCAACTCCATTATGCCACGTTGCTCTTTGACAAGAGGAATGCGTGCTACAATTTGCCCTCGGCATATTACAGAATTATGTTTGTAAAATGCTGAAGCATTCTGTAAAATGACGAGTTCTACGATTTGCCAACGACATTATGTACCACATCATTTTCAAATTTTTATCTATATATTTTTTTCTCTGTTACGATTTCTGCTACGAGTAATAAATAATATACTACGAAGTATGGAGCCTATACAAAAGACATCAACGCGAGCGTCTAATATTTATTTTTTACTAATGTACTGACTTAATTGTTTTAGAGCAACTTAATAGGTTATCGGCTATAGATACTGTTAAAACAATAGTTATCATAGTAATTTCTGCAATAAAAATGATAAGAAACCAATTATTTTTTGTATAGTAATGTACTTTTCTTTGTATATGCGTAACGTTAATAGGTGTCAGTGAAAATTAATGTGTATGCATTGCAATTAACATTTTAGTAAATTGTATATTATTCATGTAAATAACAATAACGCTTTTTTAAATATTTATAAATCCCTTTCATATCGTCGTGACTGTTTTTTCATTAAAATAATAACTTTGCAATTTGGTTTGCATATCTATGCACTTTTGTTATGACTCTCTTTAATGTCCTAAATGTTCAATGAATACCTACTTCATTATTCTATTCTATTTCTATATATGATATTCTAGTATATTTTACAATATTTAGAAGAAACCTGAAGACGGAAACGCATATAGATAATACAATTTTAATATACTTTTTAAAACTTTCAAGAACAAACAAATACATCGGTAAATATCCCGTTTTTAATCTTAATAGTTATGAATACAATTTTGCTTGCTAAAATTTCAATAGTTCACACGTACGATTGTTAAACATTTCCGGTCGACCTTCCGCTACTATGCGCTACATTTATAACTCATCACCTACTTTCTATAAAACTCAAATGAAAACGGTCTCGCTTACGTGACTGTGAGCAGTCCATCTGTTTAGGCATTATGAGACGTCGTCGCGTGCCCTACTAAAAGCTACATAATAAAACAATATTACATCACATGATATATGTAACACAAATTTTCCCTACCAATGGATGTTAAAAAGTTACGATTTAAAACTAGATACAACACTTGTAAAATTAAATGGACATATACAATAAATGCCTTTTAGTACCTATAGTTTATTCGTGGACCAGTCTTGTCACTGTCTCACTGGTCACAAAGCTTATGCTTTTAAACCTTGCCTATTATATAAAGCCGCCTACTATATTTTAAGTATAATTTTAAATTGATTTTAATACAAGGGTTTAGGCTGTAAGGGGTTAAAATTTAGCCAAGTTGACGAACGATCTGCCGGCGGCGGCGTCTGTATTCTCAAGTGCATAAAACCCAGTTCTTTTTAAGACCAAAGTGAATAGGCATTTTCTACGCAAGCTCGCCTCATCTCGCTACCTATATGAGATTGTGACCAAGAGAAAACCTTTTAATATTAAAGAAATAAAGTACTTTTAGAAGGTAAACAAAAATTCGTGTGATGACACTTATGCAATGTTCGATGTCTACACAAATTTTGATGAGGTAGATGTGTGTGAGATGTCCCCACACATTTATTTATTAATAGTTTCGGAAAATTTATTCGAGGACACGGAGGTGCAACCGTGGCTGATTGGCCCAAGGTGGACGAGTTTTGGCCTAATATTGTAGTTTGCTCAACCAGCAGATTTATATTTTATTTTCTCCATCTTCAACCTTTTCAAATTAATATACATAAATTATTCTGATTAAGGAGGTATTAATTTACAAAGGTAGTTTATGAAACTTAATGCAAATATTTATTATTATGTTTTAAACTGTACATGGAATTAATTTAATTTACTAGTTTTAAATCTCATCAAAACGTTAAGAATACAAAAAACCCTTCCAAAATACGACAAATTAATTATATATACTAAATTGAAATATTTGTAGTTTAAATGTCGACTGAAGATCGTCTGCCTAGCAACAAACTTTCAAAAGCACGCATATCATAACTTACAATAACGACCAATTTACCACTCCATTACTGCAAGGAAGTTGCCAACCCACACGCTCCCAGCCAATGTGCAATCAATTTCCCTTTCGAAACCTTTCCCACGATCTACCCCACTCTGATGCGATACGACCTTCACAGTTCAAGCTTTAGTTCGCTAGGAAGCTCCAACGAACACTATACATATATATTGATACAAGTACCTACCTACTGACGTAAAACGCATACTCAATACTCATCGCTAGTACATATGAAAGAGACATGAGTATATTTATTGCTTGTGTGGTAGAGGCATTTGAAACTTTGAATTATAGATAAAAAAATATAGTAAATGATTTTGGGTAGGTGTTTTTTAAAGTTATTTACTGAAATGATCAGATGATAGAGATGGGTATTGAGAAATAATGCAAAAAATATTATTTTCTTAGTCAATAGGCCTACTATTACTAGAAAGATTGGGTTATTACTAAATTGTCTATTTCGTATGTACACTGTTACGGTTATACATTGAGATTTTTTTAACCCCAGCAATTTTTGTATAATTATAATATTATGGCCTATAGCAGTCCACCACTGAATTTACGGTTGGGCTGGCGGTTTGGGGATCATGGTTGTCGTTCATTACATATTTAAACGCTCTTGCCTCGGTGTGTGTTCCTTCTTAAAAGCTTTTTAAAAGTCTATACGATGATAAATAATAGTTTTGTCATTGGAAACGTTTTGTAACTTTATTGTGTTATACTAAATATAATGAACTACTCTATACCCCGTCCTAAGCGATAGTAAAATTAACTACGAACTACCTACAACATAGTAAGAAACATTAAACCTTATTACAGCATATTAGCACTGCAGTTCCTTATAAAAGCGCCAGTGGTTCTAACCACTTTCCCTTGAGAAACGTGCGAGCAAAGGGCAGAGAAACGGCCTCTGCGCGCCCGCGCATCCTACCGTCTGCTGTCGCGCTCACCCCTGACACAAGATCCTATCTAACAGGTTACGTTGCAAGCTGGTTGGCTAAACGGAATAATGGCAAACAAGCGATGGCCACGGGTTATGTAAGGAGAAAATCTTAGAGAATTTCAAGGTACTTAGCTTGGAAAATACATTGTAATAAAGATGCTAATCTTAATGTTATTGATAAAGTAATAATATCAAATAATTATTATTATCCAATGATGGCCTAGACATAGTCGATATCGTATCGTAGATAGTTGTTCATTCTTTAAGCAAGTTATAAAAGTTTACTAATTTTAATCATGGTTTTAATAATTCACCCAGAGGTGTTTCAAAATAAAAATATTCAACTTAATAAATTTTAAGTAAATTGCGAAAGGAATATTTATTGACCAAATCTCAAGTAATTTTATTAAGAGTTTATATCTACCCTAAAATAAATATGTGTAATACAATATACGACTACAACAAATACTTACTCGTACCTATAAATTATGTAAAAATGATGTTCACTTTGTCATAAACTTAGATGAGGCATTGCGCTTAGTGTAAAAACGATTAGTATAGTAATATTCACCCATAACCTCGCTCGTTATTCTCCCTGGTATGGCAGCGCTTGACATCGATTACTTGACCCCAAGGTCTGCAGGTGACAGAGATATTAGACAACATCATATTTAATTGCACTCACGTTGAATAGTAAGAAATTGTTATGATGTATGGTTGTTTATGAGTCTTCGTATTATGTCATTTTTCACTGTTGATATCTTTTGTTCGTTACATACTTAAAACTTTGTGCTCTACAGCTGATCAATGCATGAAAACTAAAAATTATAATAGCGATTTCAAAAAACTTGCTGAACAGAAGCTGTTCAGTTTCAAGAGCCCGAGAGGTTTCGCTTTATCTGATTAACACGATGTATATAAAAATATTCTTAATCACTAATCAAATTATAATCACAGGAGTAGAAGTTTTATGGAAAACAAAATTTTAAATAAGCAAGCATCTCTCTTGATTTTTAGAAAACATATCGTGCGTGCCTAGCATTAATAACCACCAAATTCAATTTTCCGGAACATCATTCTCCGTAACCTCGTAGAAAGCAAGTATAGAACCGTGAAACACCTGGCAGGCTATTAGGCCAATTTGCATCGCGTCGTCTGCATAATTCCCCTTGAAGTGTGACTCATGTTGGCTCATCTGAACTCACTTACGACTCGCCTCTACTCACGTTCCCGTTCGGTGGGCGGGCTGCCCTTTCACCTCCAGAACATTTCTCCCGGCATGTATAATAGCACGAATTGAAAGCTTAAGGCGCTCTAACCTCCTTCAACTTGCCATTGTATTCACGATTTCCTGACTGACGATTGCGACCAATAATAATGATCACGACGAGGGGATGTTGAACTCAGTAATCATTGTTTTCATCAGTAATTCAAGATTGAGTTTCAAATTGAATAGCTGTCGATCTAGATGCGTCGGATCAATTTGTGGCTGATACACGTACATTGTATAATAAAACTTTACATAAAGATAAACTTAATTTTATTTTCCTATTAGCACCTGAGTAATATAATTTAGGTATTACATTTGCAATAGTTTAGTGATTGACTTTAATATTATTGCTTAAGATTACAATCTTTTTTATAATGTCCAAAATATAAACTTGATCAAATTAGTTATAAATTAGATAAGATTAAAGAGACAGGGATTACTCATAATTAAATAGAAGATGCACTTATTTATAGCTGCAGTAGAAAATTTATTCACGAATGAAATACCATGCTTCACTATCACCACTGAAATTCTTTAGCCGGTCAGTTATTCTGAAAATGAAACAAGCACGAACATAAAACTGACAGACCGTTTGATGCACATTGCTATTTAATTAGAGGAAAAGGATTTCTGCCTTCTTCATAATAAGCAATGTGTTCAAAATTGCACGACGTCAGAACGTATGTGTTATGAGGTAAACTAGAATTGATAGTAAAGTATAATGAGTGCTGGGTAATGGAAGATGCAGCAATGCGTAGACATTCCTAATGGTCGTTGCCCGTAGTGCACTTTTCAATGTCTCTGTCGTAAATGATCTCATCTACTTGAATACAATCTGAGTACGTATCATCACGCAATGAATGATCACAGATGTCGTATAAATAATGTGATTACTTGTCTAATTGCTGAGCGACAATTGAGATTTTTTATAAAAAATGCGGGGTTTTCTAACGTGTTCTAACTTGAGTTATAAAATTTAGAGAGTTCTTAATTTTTAGCTATTTAATTTAAATAATACAACGTAATAATTGAAAATTTAAATAGAATTGGTTAATTTAAGGAAAACGATATTTTGATAAATAAAACCGGCCAAGTGCGAGTCGGACTCGCGCACCGAGGGTTCCGTACAAACCTGCAAGGTTTACAAAGTTCTTTCATTACGACAATCGAGTCATAACTATGGTAATCTTATTGCAAAATGAAATTCATAACATTACAATGGGGAAAGATGGAGGAGCATAAATTTAAGACAAAGATCTCTTTATCGTTTAAGTAACTAAGTACTAAGTAAGTATTTCAACTTGATAGCTCTACGCGTTCATGAGGAAAAAAGTAATAAGTTTATATTTATTAAAAAATATATATTTTGTAATGTAACTAAAAATTTAAGGTTTTCGGAATTTTTCCTTTATGTGTGCTATAAAACGTTGCTTCATGCCAAATTTCAAGATTCTAGGTCGACTGGAAGTACCCTTTAGGTTTTGATTCCCTTGCGAGTACTTGCGAGTTTCAAAATATGCAGCTTAAATTGCTGTTTCTTTTGATTGCGTTGACATAGAAGTTTGATTTTGTTACAGCTTAAAGGTATTATAGACCTGAGTATTTGGTATGAATTTCAATTTAATACCTCTACGCGTTTATGAGGAAATGGGTAGTAAGGTTAAAATTATTAAAAAAATATATATTATGTGATGTAACTAAAAATTTATGGATTTCGTAATTTTTCCTTTATCTATGCTATAAGACGTTGCTTCGTACCAAATTTCAAGATTCTGAGTTCACGGGAAGCACCCTGTAGGTTTTGATTCCCTTGCAAGTGTCGAAAATTTGCGGCATAAACGGCTGTATCTTTTGATTGCGTTGGCTTAGAAGTTTGATTTTTTCACAGCTTCAAGGGACAGTAGACTTGAGTAATTGATCTGGGGGCACGGGAGTGCCCCCGCCAAGTCGAGCGCGAAGCAACACTGCCGTACCATCTTTACTGGAACCATTTCGCCGCATTTTCAGGCCTCTATTTGAGAACCTCTGGATAAGACCAGAACGCAGAAATTTTCGTCATCCACTAAGCTATGATCACATACTAAAAATCCGAAATTTTAAGTCTGTAGGTCATTTAGTTCCGAAGTTAAGCGGAAGCAAAGTTTCGCATTTTCGACACTCACTCATGATCATCAAAATAGAACTAGTACTTCCCATAAACTCAGCGACCTGAAATTTGGTACAGAGTTAGGGTTTAATGGCTACATAAAGGAAAAATTATAAAAACTAGGATAATCGACGATCTGGAGTACCTGGTGATCCTGATTAGAAAACACAAGAGCCCAACCAAACTATTAGAGATCGAGACATACCGCCTTTACAAAAAATGTTCAACTTGGTGGGCCGCTTCATTTGATTAACTTTATTCTACTCAAACATTATACAAATTAAATAAACAAATTACACTAAAATATTAATTCTAAAAATATGATGGAGGAGTGGAGGTGATACCCGCACACGTCGTTAGATGGCGCTGACTGTATTTTAAAACGCGCTTAAGAAAAGAAAGATTTGTAATAATAAAAAAACAACTTCTAAAAAGAAAAAAAACTATGTGAAATAAAAAAATCTAATAAAATAAATCAATATACCCACGTTTCTACAAAAAGAAGTGAAATCTCACCAAAAACATTCTGTAAAAAACTAGCCAACTCTCGATGGAGCTGCTTGTTTATCTCTAAAAATTAATGAAATCTAGACAAAGTCGTACCAAGTCTAAGGTTCATTACTGCGATTTCTTTATTATTATAGTTAATGTTGTGTTACTTGGCTGTTGAAGGGTACACAAGGAGTTTTATAAACCAGGTGCTCCATGATTCCATTGTACCAATCTGTCGCCAGAACCGCTACTCATTGACGATGGAAAATCAACGGCCCAGTCACACAACATTAACTATAATAATAAAGAAATCGCAGTAATCAACCTTAGACTTGGTACGACTTTGTCTAGATTTCATTAATTTTTAGAGATAAACAAGCAGCTCCATCGAGAGTTGGCTAGTTTTTTACAGAATGTTTTTGGTGAGATATAAATTTCAGCTTCATACCTCCACGCGTTCCTGAGAAAAAGGGTCTTGACAGACGGACAGACGGACAACAAAGTGATCCTATAAGGGTTCCGTTTTTTCCTTTTGAGGTACGGAACCCTAAAAAGCGGCCAAGTGCGAGTCGGAATCGCCCATGAAGGGTTCCATAGCAGCCAGTAACATAATATAAAAGTTTTTGTAGTTCGTTGTGACTTTGATCGATGTTTTAATAATAGTGAAAGGTAAATTGCGATTTACGATTTATGACGTATTAAAAAAAAACTACTTACTAGATCTCGTTCAAACCAATTTTCGTTGGAAGTTTTCATGGTAATGCACATCATATATTTTTTTTAGTTTTATCATTCTCTTATTTTAGAAGTTAGAGGGGGGGGGGGACACACGTTTTTCCACTTTGGAAGCGTCTCTCGCGCAAACTATTCAGTTTTAAAAAAAATGTTATTAGGAACCTAAATATAATTTTTGAAGACCTATCCATAGATACCCCATACGTATGGGTTCGATGAAATTATTTTTTTTTGTTTTCGGTTCTATGTATGGGGACCCCCTAAATTTTTTTTTTTTTTCATTTTTGTAAGAAAATCTTAATGCGGTTCACAGAATACATCTACTTACCAAGTTTCAACAGTATTATAAGTTCGGAATAAAGTGGCTGTGACATACGGACGGACAGACAGACAGACAGACAGACAGACAGACAGACAGACAGACAGACAGACATGACGAATCTATAAGGGTTCCGTTTTTTGCCATTTGGCTACGGAACCCTAAAAACGGGTGGGGATTCTTCACACACAATAGATATAAAATTTACTATGGGTGTCAGACAGCTGATGAACACAAGTGCTCATCGCATGAATGTTTGCCCTGGACGGGTTTCGAACCCACGACGCTTTCGCTTCGAAGGCAGGCGCACTACCGACTAGGCTATAGGGCCGATGTGAAAATTCGTACGTAACTAATGGTATACGAGGACTGGTCGCATGTTGGATTCTCCTAACATGGCCGTAGGTTGGACAAGTTTGACCCTTGCCATCTGAGTACCCACAGGAAAGAGAAACTCTACCACCGCCCTTGATTACGTATCTACTACTGATTATACAAATTGCCTACACTAGTCCTAAGCTTTTAACAGAATCATTATTTCATGTTCATTAGTATGCAGTATCTATAACTATTTCAATAATAATATGTTTCTCGTTGACATTGATTAAACTAATAATAATAGCTTAAAACTGTCTTCTGATAGACTAAAGTTTCTCACTTGAAAAGAAGGGATTTCACAATCTCCACGTTTAGCAGATGGGTCGGGGATCGCAGTTGTTGTTGGTACCAGTGATGGTGTTCCTTTAGTCATCTTTTAGGACACCCATTAGAGTTGGTCCAATTCTTATCATGGGACCATTTTTATCCCAAGGTTAACCTTCGTTACAATCCCTGGTGTCAGAATTATTGAACCGTCTAAGCATGGGAACTAAAATCAACAGATTTAACTTAATATAATTTATTTCTTTTTCAGATACGGATACTAGTCATAACACTTGTTGTCGAGACCATCCGCTGTCAGGATGGCTTCAGCGAGCGCGACCTGCTGCGTCTCCAGCAGCTCGCGAACGGCGAGGGACCCGTCGAGACCATCACCAGCTACAATACTAACATCCTGCAACGAGATCCCAACAGCCAGTCATTGAGTTCGGTAAGTGTGCAGTACCACATGACGGACGACGCGGACAAAACTGAAGACTACAACCGAGCTGATCGTGGACGAAGAAAAGTTTACAGAATAAAAAACCCTTTCCAACGCCAATTGGAAGATGATAGCAGACAGCAAGACAGCCAACCTGCATCTCAAGACAGTGACAGTGGAGCTAGTAACCAGTATGCAGCCATGCAGTACTCGTTACCGCCGGAGGACTTTCTCCGGCAAATGAGGGCAGAAAATCAATTTTACCAACAACAACAGCAACAGCAACAACAAGTATCAACACCACCTCCAAACTTAGGCTATACTGCCACGCCTCAACCATCATACCAATACTCCACAGTAGCAGCATCGGGCTTTGAAAACAACAGCCCACAAGCAAATCAAATTCCACAAATTGAACCCAAAATATCTCAAGCACAGGATTATCGCTCTATTATCAATTCATATCAATACAATAGTCCCAATTCATACGTTGAAAGTGTTCAAAATACTCCCTCACCTATACCGCCCTATGTATCGACGGCAAACAATCAATACATTGGTACTCCATCTAGTTCGTACGTATCAAGTTCTTCACCGATCTACCTTTCCAGCCCTGCTAATGTTCAGTTTATCTCATCATCAATACCAGCAGTCCCATCTGGTACTCCTGATTATACCAATAAAATAACGTCTACAATAGGAAGCAATCAAAATTATGAAAGTCAGGATTTTAACAAAAAAATGCAAATTGACCACTTTGACAACTCTGTTAATGGTATCAGGTACCCAGGAAATTATCAACAACAATATAATGACTACCCCACGTCAACGCCTTCTCCATCGTCCACTCCATATCCAGATCCTGTACGAGATTCTTGGCAAAATCAAATAAACTCAGCGCTACCAAAACCAATTCAGGAATATCCACCATACCAAAAATATTCATATTCATACAGAAGTCCACCGGAAAATAAGCCAGATCAAAGCTTAGATAATGCTAATAGCGATACACATCGTATAGGAAACATGGCTGCTGCTAATAATGTGTATTTAAACTTTGCTCAGCCTGAGTATCAATCCTTTTCAAGCATGAGGAGTCGAACAAGGGATGTTGAACATGAGACTTCTCAGCCAGAATACTCTCATGGAGAATATGGATGGAAATTAGAAGATAGTAGAAAACCTGCTACAAGTCAAAGTCAAAGCCAGAGTACTTATGCTTCAGCACCATCGGCAAATTTCCCTAGATACCAAACACCAAATTCAGCACAAGACGGAGTTGCTGTGAGCCAAATGAGCTTCCACATGGACACAGGTAGACCGCAATCAAATTACGGTCATATTTCTAAATCAAGTACAGATACAGAAGCGCAAGAGTTTGCTAAAGCAGCAGCTAAAGCTCACGAAAACATGAAAAGACAACAATATTATTCTAACGATTACTCTCAAAATTATAACACCAATAATCCAGTGAGTAGTACACCAGGAAATAATTATTATGGTCCCACAAACGAAAAACAAAGGCCTAAAATATACTCCGATGGAAACGGAAATTCGTTTTACTATAGTAATGCTCAATCTGACTTAATTACTGCATCGCCATACTATTTTGCAAATTCTAGGGAAAATCCAGTTGATGAGAAACCAAAATTACCATTCGACCATGACAAAGCACTAAAAAATATTGTTCCGATAGATGTATCCAACGTTGTTAATGAAGCACAACAGAAACAAGGGCTCGATACTAACAGATATAATACACCAAATTACAACAAGGATCAAATTGAATCGTATAAACAAAATTACAAAGCAATTACAGATCACTTTTACCAAGACAAAAATTCTGCTTATGGGTTAAATATTAAACCTAGGCCCGAAGAAACAAGTTCTCCTGATTCATATAAATTGTTGGATCCAGTATCTCAGTATTTCTCTAAACAGTCTCCTCAGGAACAATATTATAGCCAAAATATATATCCGGATAGTAAGCGGTATGTTGACAGTTCTTCATCGTCTGCAAATCATATACCTCAACAGACGAGTGGTTTCCCAGATAATTCTGCACCAAATGTACAACAGCAACCACTGCAGCGTCCTCAGAGTACGGCTCCAACCGATATTAGTAGTATTTTAAAATTGAATGACATTCCTTACAGGTTAACACAAAACATATCCCCCGAAACATACCGTTTACACAGCGGTAACTATGAACCCGTAGGATTACCCACTCCCCTACCACTCAGACTAAACCAAAATGTAGGTACTCACCAGCTAGATGTAGCTTCAAGTATTCTTTCCAAACTTATGGCAAATAAACAACCAACTTTTACCGTGAACAGGCCTGGTGAAATCGACCAAAGCCTGTTAACGACAATTCATGGATTCAAAGTGGCTAATCCGTTCAATGTAGACCTCAAACTAGTGGCAGAAATGTTGAAAGGAAAAGCTGCAAATGACGACAGTCACTTGATAGGACTGAGGGAACAATTTTCTAAACCAGCAACTCCTCTCAAATTTGACATTGCACAACTACAGCAACTTCTCTTGAAAAATGAGAATGCAGGTAACCTAGCTTCTTTAGATGGTTTCAATTCATATGGTTCACCATTTATCGATATTTATAACAACGGAAGGTTTCCGTATCAAGGAGTAAAGTATTCGCGAAGTCAAGAGGAAGAGGAAACAGTGATACCGATAGGAGAATCTTCAAACAATCATCCAATTGGTGCTGTAGTAGAGCAAGATGATCCAATTAATGGCCGTGAAAGTACAATAGGAACAGAGTTAACCGCACAGGAAGAAGATACTGTTCCTGAAATAAAATTCAGTGAAAAGAATCCCAAGTTTGGTCCAAGTAATCGTCCTGACAGCCACAAACATCCAAATTCCATCCCACCAGGACGACACCCTTTCACTAGAAAGTATCCAAAGGACAGGGAACCCTATCCTCTACTGAAACCACCTCCACCACATAGCTCTAGAAGTAGAAGCGTTCTTCATAAAAATGAGAAACATGGTCGGAGACGAAGGGTCAAACGACCTAAAGTTATACGTGTTGTACAACATGAGCCAATCTATGAAACTGATGATGAAGAAAATTCAGAAGTTTCATATCTTTTAAGACCACCACCAGTTGCTGATGCCAAATCGGATAAGGGTGAAATAGAACACACTTCATAGACTTTTTTCATTATGTTGTTTCTGTAATCTACGAAGTAGATGTATGTCATAATGTATATATCACTTAACTCACAAATATCATAGAATATTATAAATGTTGAAGAGTTGTGATTTTATTATTCTTATAAATAAATATATTTATTTTAATTTTACTACTCTTGATGTGTCAGAGACATTAAAGTATTAATATGTTTCAATAATAACTACTTACCATGTTTTTATATTTAAAATGTATTTAAAACTAAATCGTTGACTAAAATCTATGTTTTGTTTGCTGTTATGTTATTGTTTGGCATTTATTAGATTGATTGAGCGAGGTCGCTGTACATAGTTTTTAAAGTTAGTTCTTAGACTAATCCATAATGTTGTAAATATTTCAAATAATTGGTAAACTTATACTAATTTTGTGTGATAAGATATCGCTGCTAATGTTAAACCGTTAAGATTTTTATACCTTATTGTTGTAATTGTTACAAAAATAAAAGTATTAGAAATAATCTTTTATTATGTATTTCTTTAAGTGAAACACCAAAACCCCAGTAAAATTATCCAGATAACGCAAGCGCAATGCGTTAGCGCAATACGAGTAGGATACTTTTAAATACAATCATACTTTTTGCAGTGTACCGTCTTGTCAAGTGATTTATAGATATACCTTGTTTCGTGTAAACACCTAAAAACACGAGACATCGCATCATAATAAAATTACGCAGATAATTGAATACTTGCTAGATATTGCTAAGATTTCACCTAAGCAATGTTAATAGACATTTGCAAAGATTAATGCACCCAGATCAATGTTACGCAATTGACTGAATTAATTAGAAAAATATGCGCATAATTGCTAATTTACATGAAGCTGATGTTTTTGTTGAGTTTATTAAGATAGCGGCCATTATAGCTTGAATGAATTTGGCGCACGACGAAGTTAAAGAGAAATTATACAACAACACAACACTAAAGTTAAACGTGTAGAATCTGACATGATTTATGATTGACTGGATTGGCAGATTAAAATAAAAAAAAAAAGATTTATACAATAAAAAATCATGATAGGTATGTAATAGGAAAGGATAGATAGAAGTTCATCAAAACTTTTTATCAAGTGTGAATGCCAATGAGATTATAATACAGTTCATTAATAAATTATTTAAATTTAGGTGTAAAAAGACATGTTGATTTAATTTGCATATTTTTGTTTTTTGGTTTTGATGAAACTTCGCAAGTGTTTAGGATAAATACTACATAAGTAAATGGGTTTCTACACATAAGTAAATTTACTTAATATGTGTTTTTGAGCAAACATTTCATTATTTTTAAACATATGTATTTTTATCATTTCAATCAGTATAAATTTTGATAATTTTGTAATGCAATTCAACAAAAATATTCTTTATTAAACTCCTAATCAGGGGGTTCCACACGCATAATTAGAGGAAAGTTTTGATTGTTTGTTTGTTTATATTATAAGCTCCGAAAATCTGAACAGATTTCAAAACATATTTCACTCTTAAGGAGCTACAATGATTCCTGAGCAAGTAATATTTTTTTCAAATTTAGGGATACTTACTTAAACTTCATTAATGTTACCAAAGGTGTAAAAAATACCTAAAATATATTTGGAAATAATATAGGCTACGATTTTCAGCGGGAATGTTCTTATTCCCACGGGAAAAAAATATGAAAGCGGGCGGAGTTGGCACAAAGATAGAAAAGAACATAATCTAACTTTTACTGCGGGAAAATTCCTTATTCCCACGCGAAAAACTATAAACGCGGGTGGATCCGCGGCGGGAAGCTAGTCTATAATAATGAGATGACATGACATTCAATAAGTATGCCCATGGTCTAAGAAAATAAGGTCTAACCATTAGACCACGTGACTGACACGAGTCTACGTCATTTCTACGTCATTTTGCCTATTCATCCTTGTCGAATGCGTGTAAAAGACAAGGATGAACAGCGCAAAATTACGTAGCCTTGGGTCAGTCACGTGGCGCGTGGTCTAACTTAGACCTTGTTTTCTTGGACCATGAGTATGCCTGTAGTGCTTATAGTAAGTACACCATTAAAATTATCAGACTGGTTCATTGAGACAGATCGTCGTCGCGTGTGTTTCGCTTTCTGCGCTCTGCTCAGGCGCAGCGTAAGTTCCCCGCGCGTCTTATGCGCGAATCGTGCGCACATTTCGCGATTCAGTCGTAATGTGAAGATACGCAAATTACTATTTAATTGTATAATTTGTATCCAGCCTATAAACGAGTACCATCACATTGGTATTAAGCATTAGTGCAACCATATTTAATGTTTTGTTTAGTATGGTTATAATATTCATCTAATAAGCATCTGATACATAGGTGTCAATTGACCGTATTAAACGTTTCTATTGTGTAGGTATGTTCTACGCAGCCACCATGCATAAAATACAATACAATATTCTTTATTGACAACAAAGAGAAAAGCCAATTTTCTAATTTGAGGCAACAGGCGGTCTTATTGCTAAAGTGCTATTCTTTTCCAGGCAATCATAAATATCGTTATAAACATATGCTATAAACGAATAGCGGAAGAATATTACGAGACTAATTATATTTGACTATTAATAGACTAGATTACGCATACCACCTAGGTTCAACATCATAAAATATTCTGCGTAACTAATATGTTGATGTTAAGCATTTTATTACAAGATATATTATAATGAAATTGCCTTAAATGGCTAAATGTAGAGCAATATTATTATACAGTGCTAGAAAGAATTGATATTCTAATTCATTGGCGATGTTAGATGGTAAAGTTATACTAGAGTGTCGCAAAACCATTTCCTAAACAGCCGATTTCCATATTTTATTTTAACTTATTCTTGTTGAGAAATCGCTATAATGTTTAGTGATGCGCCCAGCTCGTGTTTTATTAAGTAATCTCTCATAGAATTAATTCAACCCAATGTTTCCGTTAGAAAAAGAAAGATATATCAAAACCAGTTTCTCACTCTCAGTCTCGATGTCATCTTGACCTACGAAACGTGCTCGATGTCAATATAAATATGAAGAAAACACAAGACGTTCCACAAACAAGCTTTGCTTGTCGCAGTGTAGACGACTTTAGTTCAGTGGCCAGCGATTAGCTAATCGACATGGCTACGTTTGTAAGTATCTACATAATGAAGTTTACTTTATATTTCCTGATGCCAGGTTTAAAAAAAAAAAAATTAAAATCGCTAGTAATCTGATATCCAGTTACAGTTACAATAGATTACAGAATAACTTAGAAATTCATAAATGAATGGTCAATATAGGGCAAAATTTGATGTTTGCAATTTTATTTTTCAGAAGAAATTGGCGTTGTTAGCAATCCTATTGAGCAGCACTAATGCAGGCTACCTCCACGGCCACTCGGATCATATCGACCACCACCTGCATCAACACAACCACGTGGAGCACGTGGAACATCATGGAGTGCCGTCCACTCACCTGACTGCTCATGTAGACCACCACTTACCAGCCCCCACGCACTCTCACACGCACATTGATCATCACTTCTCAGCTCCAGCTCCGAGTTATTCTTCTCACTTGTCAGCTTCTGCCCCGAGCTATTCTTCTCACTTGTCAGCTTCTGCCCCGAGCTATTCTTCTCACTTGTCAGCTTCTGCCCCGAGTTATTCTTCTCACCTGTCAGGTCCTGCCCTCCCCGCTGCACCGCTACCCGCAGCCCCTATCAGCCACTTCAGCGCACCTTCAGCAATTGGACAAAGCAGCTTCGCACCCAGCTCTTTCCCAGCTGGCTCTCTACCCTCAGCTACGTTCAGTGGCGGTTCCTACAGCAGCGGAGGTTTGATTGCTGACGCAACTCTACCAGGTCCTGGTTTATCCGCTGGTCTTCCCAGTGGTCTCCCGCCGCCACCAGCCGCTGGCTTGGGAATACCCCACGCCGGAGGTGACCCACCAATTCCAGCCCCCAAGAACCCAGTCATTGATCACATTCATGGACTAGCCAACACCCACGGAGCGCCCACTCGCTACCGCGTCCGTGAGGAGCCCTACCAAGTGTTCCGTGAAGTTACCCACCGCGTACCACAGCCCTACCCAGTGCCAGTACCGCAACCCGTCCAGGTCCCGGTACCACAGCCCTACCCCGTGCAAGTTCCCGTCGTCAGAAACGTCCCCGTACCAGTCGTCAAAATCCAACGCGTCAACGTAGACAAGCCCGTGCCGTACCCAGTGGAGAAGATCGTGAAGGTCCCAGTCGAGAAGATCGTTCAAGTGCCGGTGGAACACCCCGTCCCAGTGGAGAAGATCGTCGAAGTTCCAGTGATCAAGCACGTTAAGGTCCCCGTGCACGTTGTGAAGACCTACCCCGTGCCGGTCGTGAAGACGGTGCACCACAAGGTCCACGAACACCACAGCCACGGCTGGCACAGCCACGGCCACGGACACGGCTGGTAATCGCAGACAAGCGGCCACGTACTACGTCATCTCATCACCTTTCCTAGTCCGGTCAATGTAAATATCGTTCTCATTAGCTCATCGAGAGGCTGCCAATCTAGGGTGATAACTAAGTCATTAAGTTAGTAGAAAATATGTATATTTTTTTATTTCGTTTGTAAATATAGTAATTTTATTACTTTATTAAAACGATTATCCAAAGAATTATTTCATTTTATTACAATACAATACCTTCAATAATACAACATTATTTAATACATGCACACAAAACACTACAAATAATGTAAAAAAAAATTAAGCGTAAGCAAGTTCTTCCAGGTAATCCTACAACGTATTCTATTGTACGTGTCCCTAATAGGCATTAACATCAAAATTATTTCAAGATGATGAAAAATATTTTATGAAAATACTGTACACTAAACGATAAATATATGCTAAACCAAATACACTAATGGTATATAATCTAGGTTTCTAATTTAGTAAGAGACTAAACTATAAATTTTCATTAGATCTTAACTAAATCCACCGAAATATCATGATGTAAAATCGATTACAAATAACATGACAAAAATTTAGTTTCAAGTATTCAAGATTCTGTGAATTAGCATTGAAATGAAATGAAAATATTCTCTATTGCACACAATCAGGAACACAAAAAACAGATACAAATAAAAAAAACAGCATAGCATTGCTAAACAAATTGCCAACGAACTATTTACTACTTATGGGCTTAAAGTAAAGAAAGCGTAATAAAAAATATATTCAGAAACATCCTCAATTTCTAGTCTTTATAATACCTAATACTATTCAAAAATTGTGGTAAGAATAGTTATATTAGTAATAGTGTATAGAGATCCGATGGTCCCTGAAAATACTATTAAAGAGGCATATTTTACTAAAAACAGTTCTAGCTATCGGAACCTGAAACATAAGGTAACCAATAAGTCAATAATAAAATTATAATATTAGGTACCTAATTTTCCACAACATGTAGAAATGCGACTAATGAATCAAGAATTAATCTTTATACCCACATTACAGAAGGAGGGTTATATTTCGAGTGTAGGAATGGGTGTATGTTTGTATATATGTATATAATATTGTTTACTTTTTTAAAAATTACTAAATACACTATCATCTTACTTTTTTGGTACAGAAGCCAGCACATTTGGTTTGACATTTGCACGACGAAATTCACCCCTACCGCTGCGGAATACGAGAGCTCTCAAGGTCAACTTGTCCAGCTGCATGTGCTGGCTACTGCTAACTGCACATAAATCGAAAGTTTAGTTAGCCAATAGTTCCCTATCAGAATAGTATTTCTGTTCATCTGAATTCTTATTTATAGTCAAAATATCTTCATACATAAAAATACATTCTAATGTATAGGAACTTTGAGAACAACAGAGTCTGAAACTGTCTATCTGCTCTGTATCAGGCATACAAAATGCACACAAGAAAGGTACATACTCGTTGATAATTTGTAGTATTTTATATACTTTATTTTTCATATCTTTGGAACTGCAGATATCTAAGTATAATTTATCCATTATAGAACGCCTTATTGCAGTAATGCTAACTCATGGACTTATATGAGTAGTTCTTCAGAAAACATTCTCCGCGTAACCTTCGTGGCGATTTTTTTTTATAATGCAATTTTAATATAAATAGATGTAAATTAAAAAAGCCCTAAAAACAATGTGTACAGTTTTTACTAAATGTAAATCAATGAAAAAATAACAGAGATATTGCATGTTTCTTCTCCCGCCGCTCCTCTGAACTCTGTGATGGCATAGTTTCCGTTCGAAAGTAATCTGAAAAAAAATAATTTTACAGTAAATCTTATTGAAGTTGACTTTGAAAGTTTTTACTCATTCAATAATATTAAAAAACTGACTTTTGTGCTGACTAAATTATGAAATTAGCTACGAGAGAGCATTTAAACAGAATTACATATTACATAGAAAAAAACACATCAAACGTGCTAGAATATTTTATTTCTAGCTTTCGGTATAATTAGGGGCAAATGCAATTACTGCATCACAAGAAATAAGGAGTATTTAATGGACATTTGTAACTTTCGTGGTGCATCAGGTAACTTTCATGGTCAAATGTCCACGAAAATTGGGCCACGAAAGTTACAAAAATAACACATTTTTGAGAATTATGATAAAAGTAATGAGTAAGTTTACAAATGAAGTACATGACAATAAACTCGCTCGATCTATCTTCTTTTTCTTAAAAATAATTTTTTGATAATAACATAATATATCTTTCTACATATGCGCATGAAAGTTACATGACCAGCCCAACTTGAAAATATTCGAAGAATAACTTACCTCGTATTTATTTAGTTTTGAAGCGATGAGTACACTGGTGTCCTCCACTAATGCTGGGTCACTACCAAGTGTCTGCAAGCTAAAATTTGCAGCGACAAGTTTGCATTCTTGGAAGGTAGGTGTAGTTTCATTGAGCGCTCACGAAACCAGCGAAATCGTGTGACAGAGATGTTATATAATATAATTTTTCGAAACAAAGAGATAGAATGAATATTCTTTTATAAATATGTGCCTAGTTAAAAAACTATTCATTCCATGTAATAAATTATACGATTACGCATTAAATGCAAAACTTATCAAGGATTACCTTGAGCGCGAACCAAGTGTGACCTGCGAAGAACTACTATTTTGATCCCGTTTTTGATGTTGAAATATTATTTTTCAAAATATTATACGTGATTTTATATGTTTTATGTTAAAATAGTACGCATAATTATATGAGGAATCATCTATATTTAGTTCCAACACTGTATATTCGATAGTTTAGGAATTAAGACCTTGTGACCACGTTTTGAGGGTGCTCAAAGAACTACTCATATCAGTAACACAAGAGCTATTTAACGCCGAATCAATGTGTGTGATGTTTTGTTTTAATTAAACATCTGAAATAATGAAGATGATAAAATTAAAAATAAATATAATAGGTGCGGAATTTTTCAGATTTTGTCCCGTCTAAAAAAATTTACAATCCAGGGGTTTTTCTAAAGATGTCTTTTATTTATTTGTCTTGTATTTTGCTAATCGTTAATATCTTCTTTAGTTGGCTCGTTAAAACCGTATTAGATACTGAAATCGTAAACGGAAGTCTTATGCGGGTGCTTAAATCGATTTCTTTAAAAAGGTCATGTGATTGTCAGTAAAATGTAGGAACATTTTCAGTTATTTTAGCTTATAAAATTACATTTGTTGAAAAACTTGAAAATACCGAAAATATTAATAAAATCATCATTAATTTGCATTATTTTAAAGTAAAGATATAATGGGTTAAATAGCCCAAGTTGGTGTGAATAGCTAATTAATGACTGAACGGTGCGACACTTAATCATGTTGTTATAGATAGATTATGGATTATTCAAAGTTACATAAAATTTGCCAAACCGAGGCCTAAACCGGAAGCACCTACAATGAAATCGGTCACTATTTTATTATACTTGTTTTATTGCTCATCAACATACGAATTCCCACCGAAGGTGAAATTATGGAGAAACGGACAGGTCCTATTATAATAACAAATTATATTAATTTATAATGGGATTCAGAGACAAGAATCAAAGTTTGCGTAACACTTACCTAATCATTTAGATATAAATTAAAATGGTGGTCGTCCTAAAATAGGTCAATATGGTAATTTTATTGCATTTGACGAGAAAGATGTCGAGTCGACAATATATTTATGATTATAGTTGGATTCTGGTTAAGTGGAGCAGACGAGCAGTGATGCAACTTTATGCAGGTTGGTTGGTGACTAGGTAAGTAAAAAAGTGTGGCATAGTACCTACCTACTAAATAGATTTAAAAAATATATATATGACGACGCGTGGCAAGGAATCGCGAGTTTGTGTGTGTTTCATTTCACCACACATTGAAAAATCGTAAAATGTATTTATCAAAACTTTTTGTCGGAGTAATGGTCCAACAAATATATTGTAGTAATATATTTAAAAAAAAATCTTATGTAAGAGGCAAATACTGAAAAACGATGAAGAAATAAACCAATATCAAACATTATGCGGCGATTTTGTTGTGAGTTTGCCC
Organism: Teleiodes luculella; assembly: GCA_948473455.1. NCBI lineage: Eukaryota > Metazoa > Arthropoda > Insecta > Lepidoptera > Gelechiidae > Teleiodes > Teleiodes luculella. The sequence continues at coordinate 5,096,610 of OX419596.1, forward strand.
TGCTTTCACTTGAAACTGCTGTTCAGCAGAACTGAATTTCATGAATCCTAAGCATGGAAGTTAAGCCCACGGAACAAAAAATACTGCCACGCAGTGGGCCTTTCAGGGTACAGGAAATAACAAAGAAATTCGAATAAAATTTAGAAATTAGAAATGAGGTTAGGTATATTAAGTATAATTCCTAACTTCACCTAAAATGAAACTAGACTTAATTTCATATCACTTATTGTGAAGTTAAGGTACACAAAGAATGTTATTTTGCAAATGTTTCTGTCAACACATTTCACCGTCCCTTGTTTTTCCCTTTTTCTTAAATGCTTATATATTATCATAATAAATTCAGCTAAAAAAAGTGAACTGAAAAGAGTTAAGTACTGCCAAAATTTTACATAAGTTTGTATATCAGTAGTCTGTAAAATATACTTGCATAAGTCGAGTATACGTAAGATTTCAAAGCCCAAAGCTTAAAGAATTTAGTGAAACAAGTTTTATTTACATTGCTGAGTCATTGCTCTTTGCTCTTCATTCAAAAACGGAAATACCTACCTATTTTTTATTATTAAATGTTACCAAAAAGATTGAGCAAGCACGTAACAGGTCTGGTCTTCATTATGTTGAAAGAAACTTGAAATGATGTGTCCCTGTGTCATAAAAAAGTTAGAATTATTCCGGTTTTTTATGACAGTTTTGGACTACTTGCGATTATGCATTTTGACACCCATAAACGTAACAATATTCTCAAGGGTTTGAAAATGTACAGCTATAATTGAACATATTCTTATTATTTTTTTATTGAAACACTGAACATCATGTCACGTTTAGAAGAGTACAGGTGCAAAACCAGCCAGGAATGTCCAAAAAAAATCAAAAGTTGATTTAGGATGACAAAATTTACATTTACCCGCGTATTTTTATTTAGCCCTACACAAAAGGCGTAAAATGTGTAACTTGAATTTTAAAACTGTGTACAAGAACAAAACAACTTCAACAAACTTCCGACAACTTTTTGTTTTTGTGACATTTATTGTTTTGCCCCTGTACCCTTCTTTGTTACTCAATCACGCAAATACAGCTGGACAGAATCAAATGAAAGTAGGCATGTTGCCTCTTTGTTTCCTTTGTTAGATCATAGGATGATTTATGTCCTGAAAAATTGTGATGACCAACCAGAAGTAGCACATACCTAATAGTAACAAAAATGTTGTGGAATGCAATAATTTACGAGCTTTTTTAAATATAGTTTGTTGTAGTTCATTTGAGAAGATCTTGTAATGTAAGTTACTAATTAAAAGCTTATGTTTAAGCTTCCTCGGCTAGGCTAGGCTAGGTACAAAATTTAATAAATTTGATTTATTAATTTTAAAAATGTTCATAATAGTACAAGTAAAGTGGCAATTTTATTTGTCACTAGCTTTTTGCCCCGCGGCTCCGCCCGCGTTAAATTTTTTCCCTTTTTTTTAAATTTCTCTCCGTATGAACCATCCTTGGACTTCAACGAACATTAAAAAAAAGAATTGGAAAAATTGGCCCAGGCGTTGTTGAGTTATGCGCTCACCAACACATTTTGCGATTTTTATATTATAGAAGATTATACGAAGAGGTTGGCAAATCACTTTCGCAAGCAAGTTGGATTTTTTCTTCAGTACGTAAAACAAGCAAAAAAATAAAATTAAGGTAAAATATTCTACAGTATAAAATTCAACATTATTAATTAGTAAGTAGATATTCATTATCATGAATAATTTATAAGAAAATAGTTCGGGTGCACCATTGCATCAGAAGATTCTAAGAGTTGCAGAGTCAAGTCCTTCGTGAGAATGTCACCATGTTGTTCCACCGCCGGCAGGTCTACCTCTCAATCAGTTTCATAACTTTGGAACATTCGGTTACATTATTACCATAGAAATTTAGCCACAGCCCAAGTGACGTATCGGACGCTGTGACATCCGCCGCGGCTCTACTCTACTTTAATTTATTCATGAACTCGTAGTATCGAAACAGCGACGACTTGGACTCGTATAAATATGTGGGGTCGTTACGTTATCAAAACACAAACCACCGAAACTCGGAGGCGACAACAACAGGTTCACGTAGGTGGCTTTAGAGCGATTAGCTAAAAGCCATGGCGTTTGTTGTAAGTTCATGATTTTTACGATCAAACATACAAACAAAAGATGAGTAAAACATGAAATAAAAATAATTCCTGAATATTTGTTACAGGTTAGGGTACTCTTCTTGTCAGCGCTCGCGTATACCGCTAGAGCAGGATTATTGACTGGTCACCATCATGATTCCTTCTCATCAGCAGCGTTGAGTGCGCCTTCCGCCAGCTATGGGGCTCCATCAGGATCGTACGGTCCACCAGCGGCCATTGAACACATCTCAGCTCCAGCTCACGTGGAACAGCACCACGTGTCTGCACCAGCCGCACCTCTGCTGCCAGCTACCGGACCCTCTTACCCATCTTCCGGCCCATACTCTGAAGGCAGTCTGCAACTCGACGAGACAAGGCCACCAGTAGGTGCATTACCCGCCGCTCCCCTCCCGCTGCCCTCCGCCCCCGCAGCCGTGAACCTCGGCACGACCACCGCTGTCGGACCTCCCCGCGTCATTGGTACCACCGTCACAGTCGGCCGTCCGATCGCCTCAGCTACCAGATACGAGCTGCAATCTGTCATCCAAGATGTGATCCGCCGCGTGCCAGTGGAAGTCACACGCCACGTGCAAGTCGCCGTGCCAGTCCCGCAGCCGTACCCAGTGCGCCAGGAAATCCGCGTACCGGTACCGCAGCCTTACAACGTACCTGTTGAAGTAGTGAGACACGTACCGTACAACGTGTACAGGACCCAGCACGTCCCTGTGGAGAGGCCAGTCCCTTATGAAGTCGTGAGGCATGTGCCAGTTGAGGTGATCAGAAAGGTGCCAGTGCCCATTGAGCGGCCGTACGAGGTTATCAAGAAGATCCACGTGCCGATTGAGAAGGCGGTCGAGGTCCCAGTAGCCGTCTGGAAGCCATACCCCATCCACATCATCAAACACGTGACCCATTACAAGAAGAAGAGCTGCTGCTGGTGAATTAGGAATGAATCGTGATCGTACCAAATAGTCAATTGTAAATACTGATAGTCATTAGATGTATGTAGATAATATAAAAACTATCAACTTTATTCGTCTACCTTATTTACCTTTTAAAATTGGAATAAAAATAGCCTCTTTAGAATCCTTAATATCCAGAAAAATAAATAAAAAACATGAGTTTATGAGTATAACTAATTAAAAACATCTAAATTAAATGATGATACTATTGATCTAGCTAATATGTTGGTCAAATAAATCATAAGAAAGATATTCTCGAACATCTCAAATGAATGGTAAACCTCAAGACATAAATAAACATAATCTGAGAAATTAGGTAATTTATTTCATTTGATTATGTAAATAATATATGGCATTAATATATGGCAATAGGAGATGTCATAAAAAACAGTGATAGAAAACCTACTCAACTGTACTACCAACCTCAGTTTGGCCTATTTCATATACAACTCTAAAAAAGTATAATTTTTGTTATTTCCAAATTAATATGCACGGTACATTTTGTTCGACGATCTCTTACAGTAAAGAAAAACATTTTTAGAAAACCTACGCAGAAAATACAATGTTGTATAATAAGTCAACCAACTCAATCTGAGTTGGATCAGTGTAGTCAAAACTCATTAGCTACCTATGTAGGTCAAATTTTGATAATAAGGATAATTGAGATCCTATACATTTTTATCTACACCTCGACGTGGATCTTAACTATAAGGATTTTTATGTGACTAATACTTTGAGATCGTTATTTATCAGATTTCATATAGAAAATTTCTCTGGTAATAAAAACTTGCAGGTTATAATAACGAGGGTCGTATGAGGATAATGGATAATGCCAAGAGATAACCCTAATAACTACTTAAGACGGCAAAAAATAAGTTAAATTATAATTATAATGCGGGAACATCCCCCATGAAGCTATATAAGCTTTGTTCTCCTACATGACATACTATTTCATTAATTACTGTTAACTATCTTATTACGATTTATGACGCTGTACCTATAACGATTTGGTCCTTGTAATGTTATACTTTTATGATAAATAATGATTTGATTTGATTTGACATAATCTACAGATTGACCACATACATATTTTATCTAAAACTAAAATTCGGATATCATAATATTAGTATGGCTTTAAAAATAAAAAAGTAATAGTAAATACGGTACATACTGTTTAGATCACTAGACATACTATTCCGATGTACAAGCTGATAGACCTTGCGAGTCAGTCAATAATGCAAATTACGAGTATATATCGAACTAGCTTAAAATTTTCACCAAAATCAGTTTACAAATAGGACCTGTAGAGGAGAAAGTATAGAATTACAGATGAACAAATACTAATAAAGCATTATCCGTTTCAGTTTAGGAAAAAATGCTTTATTAGTATTTGTACATCTGTAATTCTATACTTTCGCTATAAGCGCTCGTTCGTTCGCTATACGCACCTGTAATAATTCTTCAGGATCTGAACCAGCGACATACACCTTCATAAACAGACAAGTACCTATACTACCAACTGTACATAGTAATTTGTTCGGATTATAAATGAAAAAGTTAAGATGTTTATTAGTCAATCACGCAAACAAGGGCTGAACGGAATGGAATGGTAGATTTATTTTTACCCGACTACGGCGCAGCAACTGGAGGGTTATGATTTTGGCCGGTATATACATTTATGTGTTTGTAACATGTTTAAAGCTATACATATAAATACGTATATATGTATTTGGTTATGTTTATTTATTACCTAGATAGAAACATGTTACTTTTATCCAGGAAAATGTGATAACACTGATAACCATATCAGCGATGATCCAGAAAACAGCTAGTACGAGTATTACCTTAATAAGAGGAAAGTTTGTGAAATCGAAAGATGAAAAAAATTTATAGGAACATTAATGATTGAATCAACTTTGAAACAGGTGATTTTGTATGGACCGTTCAACAACGACACGGGACAGAAGATCGATAAATAAGTACATATTTAATATAGTGGTAATATATCGTAACTCTGAAATACAAATAGTTTAAAAAACAATGAGTATTTACATCTGCCAGACTGAGGACAACATTTTAGTTACTTTTTACAACGGGAAATAAAAAAAGGGTTTCAACAGTTTTATGGTTTTGCTCTTTTCTTGATATCAGGAGAAATCAATAAAAATTCGTATACAAACACATAAAAAGATTCAGTGTTATCATTATTCAGTAACTTATATAATGCGGCCATCTGTCTTGAGAGGTTTGAATAATCCAGCTATACATATACATATATATTTTAAATTCTAACTTCTGAAAGAAAAAGCTCACTATGAAAAGCCTGTCGCACAGAACATTGCAATTCTTTAGAGGCAATGACAAAACCAATGCTTGCTATCTAAATTTTCTTAGGCAATTTTTCTTGGCATATTTGTTTATAGATAAAAATATATTATAGGTATACTAGTTCTATTAATCCAAGTATTGAACACGAAGAATCTTCATTTAACTTACATCTTCAAAAAATGTATTCCTCCTAAGGCTAAATTCAGTTTGTAAAATAACCTGCGATCTTTGATTGATAAATATGACACTATGATGATTAATTAGGCAACAATAAAATGTCCATGAGATGATTTCACTAAAATTAATGCCTACTAAATTTATGCAGATTACACAAACCTAATACCCTTAACACAATGAAGAAATCTGCATACATCTGGCGTGAAATTCGAAGGTTTTAGTTATGTATAGTCGAAACTATTGGGTTAACTTTATCACCTTTATCATAATCCAACACCCAACGTAGGCTTATATAAGTCTCTCAGTGCCTTTTGAGCTTAGATAGATTTGCTAAGCTAGTAATTTTCTTTTTCTTTTTTTTTAACAGCCAGCTAGTAGTATGGAAAATCGTAGGTAAGCTCTACATTATTTCGCACTTTACTTTAGTTTAGAGTGTTTTATTTTTATTTTTATTGTGTACAGAGCCTTTTTTACCCACTTTTGTTTGGTCCTACTTCATCATCACTATCACTACATAGTATAAAATAAAGTCGCTTTCTCTGTCCCTATGTCCCTATGTCCCTATGTCCCTCCCTTTGTACGCTTAAATCTTTAAAACTACGCAACGGATTTTGATGCGGTTTTTTTTAATAGATAGAGTGATTCAAGAGGAAGGTTTATATGTATAATACATGCATAATATACTGAAGGATAACCCACAATAACCATTTTCCCGTGCGGAGCCGGGGCGGGTCGCTAGTATATTATAAATGCGAAAGTTTGTGAGGGTGGATGTAATAGATGGTTGGATAAATGTTAGCGACTCTTTCACGCAAAATTTACTGAATGGATTTTAATAAAAATTAAGATTTATATAGCATAGACGTGCTTATACATCAGAATAACACATAGGCTACATTTTACAGCGGGAAAAACCTTAAAACGCGGGCGAGCCACGGGGCGGAAAGTTAATCTTAGTTAAAATTAGACTAGCTAGGCTAGTACATTTTAGCCTGTATATTTGAAACCTCAAATTTCTCCAGAGGAATAATTTAAATACACAGAAGCACAGTAGCATCTCACTAATTCGAATGTAAATGAGTTAAAATTGCATAATGAAACTTAAGAGTAACAGAATCTCAATTTCTAATCAATTAAATATTCAAACTAATAGAATGATTTTGGATCAAATCAAATAATGTTGATTCGTTTGATACAATTTTAAACGATTTTATCTATTACTAGCTGTCCGCCCGCGGCTATACGCCCGCGTAGTTTTTTTTTTCCATTTTTTTTTTACCTTTTAAACCTTCCCTGGACTTCCACGAATATTTCAAGACCAAAATTAGCCAAATCGGTTCAGCCGTTCTCGAGTTTTAGCGAGACTAACGAACAGCAATCCATTTTTATATATAAGAATACTAGCTTTCCGTAGCGGCTCCGCCCGCGTTTACAGTTTTTTCCGTGGGAACGAGGCATTTCGAGGTAATAAAAAGTAGCCTATGTTACTCAGGGTGAATGTAGCTTTCTAATGGTGAAATAATTATTGAAATCGGCACTGTAGTTTTTGAGTTTATTCATTACAAACATACACATAGTAATACTTATTAATAGTATATTATATTCCATACTATAGGTACTTAGTATGAAGTATGATGAACTCCTTATCTACGAAAAATAAATGTACCTCTAGGTACGGCGGCGTAGAAAATAGCTTTAAATGAATTGAAAATATGACGTATATTGACGTTTGTTTGTGACGATGAATGCTTCATTTGGAAAGTTTAATTTTAACCATATTAAATAACTAAAGGTTCACCTACATTATAAAGGTTCATACAGACACACCGGTTTTAAATCGTATTCTAATAATAACGCAGTTTGAATATATCAAAGGCAGTATTGTGTCTAAATTGTTGCTGTTATGTAAAACACATTTTTACTGTAAATTGTAGTAATCAATACATTCGGCTGGATACTTTGAGCTTGACAGCGCGAGCTTATTCTGTAGCGGTAGGGGTAAATTTTGAAGTGCGAATGTCCAGCAGATGCTTGTATAAGTTGGCTTCTAAACTAATATTATTTTAAATTCAGTATTCTAATTAAGTATGCAATCCATTTGCAGTCAACTCGCTAGCGTTAGTTTTTGAACTCTGACTGCATTTATTATGCAACTAGCTGTCCGCCCACGGGTACGCCCGCGTTGTTTTTTTTAATTTTTTAATTCCCGTTGTAAAAAGTATCTAAAATGTTGACCGAGGATATAAGGTACCACCACGAAAAATTTCATTTAAATCGGTCCAACGGTTCCAGAGATTTGCCGGTACAAACGGTTTCTTTTTCCAAAACTTGTTTTTTTGTGTTCAGCTACACTCCCTTTATCACCTAATCAGTATTTTGAAAAACAAATCAATATACAGACACGCCGATTCTTCGGTTTTGTTATAGTATAGAGAGATTTGATTATAATGTAGTAGCCACATGTAAAAGTTGTTTAAATACTTTCAAAAAAATGCTATAATTTAATTTTTACCACATTAACATCTCATTTAACATTGATGAACTCCTGAGTGGGGTTAGATAACAGTAACCATATTTAGTATTAGCTAATACTAAACTTAACTGCCGCTGCTTAGCCGCATGGAGGTGCTCTGAAGAGGCATAATATGCCCAATGGTGGGCGAAAGAATGCTGCTGAAGAGAAAAGAAGAGGAGCTTAACTGACATTTGTATAAAGAGTACTGATCGGTCTATTGCTTTTCAGCTGACGTCTATTTCATAATATTTTTATTTGCATGATTTTTTGCACCAATGTTCTATGCCATGGTTGGTCCGAGTTTCCCTTGAGCCACCCCTAAATGCGTCGGGCGGTAAACTTATGATTACTTTGTGATTGAGCTTTCCTCTTTCCCGCTAGCTCTGGTACGGCGAAGCTTAATACGTCAAATTTGTGACAAAAGCTTAGGTCAAAAAAGGTTCAATCTGAGCAGACCCCAACAACTAATCGAAGTTTAATGAGCTTTAAAACAAGAACATTTCAAATGTTATAAAAGCATAATGTGAAAATGACCGACATACTTCCGCATAGGAAATGTTAAATTTGATTACGTTGGTAAATGGTAAAAACGCTGTTATTCGAAGTGCGTAGATTTTCCTATGTAAAGACATACAAAGGCGCTATACTATTATAAAAAGATGCAGTATGCGTAATGAGAAGAAGTATAACTGACCTAACAATATAGTCACGTATTGTATTGAATTGTATTTGACAATAATAATAAAAAAAGATATATTTGTAAAATGTGACTTGATACCAAAAGAGGCCAGAAAAATGAAACTACTGTAACTGTAAGATATTGTTTGTTATACAAATTACCCAATATTATTGCTATGCTGCATCTTAACTTTGTACTACGGTACTTGCTGTAGGTTTTTTGAAATGGTATAGTCGAACCAGTTTGAATACTAACATGTTTTATAAGCAGTACATCACTGAAGCACAATGTGCGATTTCTCCTTATGCTTTATGTACCGATGTGCATAGATGTACGTGAACTGCCTGATAAGATCAATAATTTCTTTTATATAATCTGTGATACCATCATGCTTAAAGAGTTGCTTTTTAAACCGAATCAAAATTAACTTTGGCAAATAAGACAGCAGAGCACGATTTTTTAAACCTGATCGTCAGTATATATACACAGCAGGTACCTGCGATAACGTTATTGCTGCTTTTTGGATAACGAATCATGGTAATTACCCATCAAGTTCTGATTATATAACTGGTAGTTAAAATACAGTTCACTCTCACGCATGCGGTACTTGACCCACAATAATTCGGAAGATCGTCGACGAGCTTGCGGTGAACTCTGTCGGAATTAACATAAGCGGTTAATTCGATTCTGTGGACGTAACAGAGAGTCTCGTATCTGGTGGTTTTGTATTACCAGAGGCGTATAAAATTGTTGTTCAGGTATATTTCCGCGCAGACGGTGAACCGGGCCCTAGGCAAACGGTGCTAGGCGTCTTAGCGGCCATGGACTTGCCAGTGAGTAGGGTTTTTGGTGTTTAGTGTTATTAAGTGACTCAAAAAATGTGCAAAAGTGAAAGTTCACATATTATGTGGAATAACACAGTGCGTCATATCACCTTGGATGTTTAATTTGAAATAATGGTGGCGTAATTTTACTTTTTACTAAACTTTCTTTATTTTATTGCAGATATTATTCATATTGGCAGCTGTGCTTCTGTTGGCAATACGTGCTGATCCGATTGATCAAGGACCTCAGAGGTTCTCTAATTCACCGCCGGCTACGGCTGCGCCTTTGCAAGAAAAGAATCAACAGGAACGTCAGCCTAAATATGAAGAAGTTATTCTTTATCTTACTCCTTCTCAGATAAGAGCTTATGAATCAGGGAAAGGGTTGGTGTCTCACCAACAGGCAGCTGAACTGAGAGCTCTAGAAGAGAATCATGGATCAATGCAACCACACCAACCAATCCAGTACGGAGGTTTACAAGCCGAGCCAATAAGGGATCCAGCTCAGCAAAATATTCAATTTGGAGGAGTAGAAGCTGGACAAGAGTTGCAAAGAGCTAAGTTCCCAGGCTTACAATTGGAATTGCATTTAGCAGATCCTATGCAGATGGCTCAACGTCCTCCACCAAACAGTCTTGATCTGTTGCAGATAAATGATCATCTGAATAAACAGATGCAAAATATTTATCACGGTGCTAGTCAAAATATGAAAAACGAAGAAAAAAAGAAAGATAACAAAGAATCAGAGCACTTGCAGTTGCAAGAAACTAGAAAACAAAAATCAACCAAAGATAAGACCTCTCAACAATTAGAACCCGAGAATACACCACAATCACCGCGACAAGACCTCCAAAAAAGAGAAAAATACATTGAGTTGTCTGTGCCACAACAACTGATTCCACAAGAACTGTCGCACCTTCAACAACATTATCCGCCTTTCTTGCAGCACTTGAAACAACAGTTGTTCACTCAAACATCGCCTCAGTTTAAACAACAGCATATTCATATGACAGATCCTCACCTTGCTCAGTTTCCTTTACACCACGAAAAAACCGAGTTGGGCCCACAAAATTATGCTTATCTTTATTTCTATCCACATGGTAAACCTATCCATAGCGTAGAATCACAGCATTTATCTCCTCTACTGGAACAACACCCAAAAGAATTATTTGTTCAACCACAGCAATACCCAATTTTTCAGTTTCAACCAAAGTTTCAGTTAATACCTTATGAATATGCTTACCAAAACAAATTAGAGGCTCAACAAATATTACAGGCTCAATTGCCAGATCATGAATTAAATCCCCATCATCTTGAAGCTCACAAATTAGAACCACATCAGTTGGAGGACTTTAATATCCAACAGTTATTAATACAGAAAAATCTTGAACCAAACTATCAACAACAAAAACAAATCAATTTGGAAGAGCAAAAAATTGAACCACAGGAATTGAAATTAAAAATTATACCTAACATAGCTACCTCACGAGAACAAAAACCAAAAGAAATAAAAGTTGATCTTAAAAAATTAAACGGGTATCATCAGCAAGATATCATGGAAGTTTATAAAGCCCAAAAGCTCAAAGCAAAAATTGAAGCGGAAGAAAAGGAAGCTCATAGACTGGATGCTCAATTAAAAGCAGAGGAACTTAAAGCTGAACGTTTCAAAGCTGAGCAGTTAAAGGAAGAATTATTTAACAGCCAAGAATTTCGAGATGAATTATTTAATAGCCCAGAATTTAGAGACGAATTGTTTAAAAATCAAGGGTTTAAAAATAATTTGTTTCAGAACCAAGAGTTTAAGAATGAACTATTCAAACATCAAGAGTTTAAAGAAGAATTATTCAAAAATCACGAATATAAACCGGAACTAATTCAAAACCATGAGCGTGAAGAAAATATATTTAACACCCAAGAACCTAAAGAACAGTTGTTCAAAACTCAATCATCGGATGCTGAAGTGTATAAAAGCGAATACCAAGATCTAGACTATCTCCAAAAATTAGAGCCAAAACGAACTCAAATGTATTCCATTTTGAATCCTTTATTTCAGGGACACAGCATTACAGAATCTTTACAACATCAAAAAGTCAGTTTTCCACATCACACAATCCACTTAGAAACTGGATTTAAACCTTTGCAGTATGCACCTAAATTCAACGATGTAAAGTATGCACGAGAGATTGAAAAAATATTAAAAAGAAACCGAGTAGAGAAGCAAAAAGCAATGGCTAAAGCTGCAGCGATAGCTAATGAGCCTCCAGAAAAGATTATCATGGAACATAAACCTGTAGAAATAGTGAAACAAGTTGAAGTTCCCGTGCCTACCCCTGTCATGGTGCCTGTTCCAACGGGAGAAGTGAAAGTGCCACAACCGTACCCAATACCGGTTGAAATTATAAGGACTTTTCCTGTTTCAATATTAAAAACACAAAAAGTTGAAGTTCAAAAGCCTGTCCCTGTTGAAATAGAAAAACGAGTTCCGGTTCCTGTAACAAAAAACGTGTACGTAAAAGTTGACAAACCTTTCTTTGTACCGAAAGTGGTTCCTGTCGAAGTGAAACGAGAAATACCCGTTCCAGTGCCCATAAAAACAAAAAATCCGCTAAAATTAGCGATAATCAAACATGTTTGGAACAAATAGCATTGCCATAGATAGATGTACGTAGTTATATTAAAAGGACTGTTTTTATTTTATGTTAGTTTAAGTGTTAAACTTTAGAATATTATTTAATTAAAACATGTTTTAATTGACTGACATTGATCTGTGTCTGTTGTGATACTATTTTTTATAGATTAGTGAAATAAAGTGCCACTTTTAAACTTTGAGTTAATGATTTCTAACCATCTAACGTTCTTGTAGATTTAAATAAAATCTAGGCGCTTGTTCATTATTTCCAACTGCGTACGTCACATCAGGCAACAACAGCAAAAACAATCCTGAACAAACTAATTGCCATGACAATCAAATCGATCAATACCAAGTAGGTATATTAATACTACTTGAGGAGGCATCCTACTTCCGCTGTCAATTGAATTGCAAATCGCTGTAATTTATCTACTTAGCATCAACTGTGTAGAAAGCGACGACACCTATCGCTCGCATACGAAATCGCGAAGTAGGAAGCTAGGCCGCTTTTAAAGATTCATAGCTTGGATTCGTAATCTTTGAGTTGTGTAAGATTGTCGCCGTGGTGTTATAGTTATAACCCACATTTCTGAGAATTTTAATAGCTAATAATCCCTTAATAGCTGTATAGAATCTCACCAACTTTATATGATAATGTATTTAAAATTATGAATAGATAATAATAAATCTTCACACGTGCATTACTGATAAACTAATGCTAGCAACATGTAAGCGTGTTTTTTTCTTAATTACCTTCAAATGTAAAATGTGGGTCGATTTAAAAGAAGCAGAGCAGTTACTACTGCAGCAGGCTGTATTTTTATTGTGCGCTTAATGAGCATTGCCTCATAGTTACTAGTTTATAGAGCAACAAACGACCTTGCGAATGTGTGCTTAATAGTAAAAAAAAAAGTTTACTATACTAAATGTTCGCACTACAATGAAAGAATAATGAGCAAAGTGATAATGAGCTATTAGGTGCTGTTTTTTTAACAGACTATCGTTATTTTTACAGCTAGGAATATCTATATTTGTAAGTTAGTGATCTAATAACTATTTTTCATTTGTCTGGCCGTGTGGCAGTTAGCGTCCAGGTAGACATGGTACCTACCAAGATTGAACTGATTTTATATACATTTACTACTATTACTATCTGTGATTACTATCATATAATCTATTCAACTGCACGATTAAAGGTCCCTAAATATGCAAACAAGTTGGGGATTGGGGTTGTCCTTGTTACATACTTTGTTTGGTAGTATGTAACAAGAACAACCCCAATAAGCCTAAGTAAAATAGTAAATGTATATAAAATCAGTTCAATTGGGCTCGAGTACAATGGATGGGTACAATGGATTAGTAACGAGTGTTTGTTTGATTTCAGCTAACAGTGGGCCCGATTCTACATATTACGCTCTAACCTTAATTTGAAAAACCGTATGTCCTTTCACGTTCGGAACAAAAAGAGACAGGTGATTGTCAACTTAATGCGAAAACATCCCACTTAAATTAAGCTGAATTTGAGCTGCGCTGCTTATTTCAAATATCATTAATTCAAAATGAAATTTATTCATCTTCCATCTTTTTCGATTCCAATAAGAATGAAACAGACCAACAACTTAAATTTAAAGATTGTAGCGGAATTAAGCCGCTACAATCTTTAACTAATTAAGCCGGAATTAGGCCCAGTATTGTCCGGTTGATGCAACTAAAGTATACTTTGTGGCAGTATATTATGTACTGTCGGACACTGTACCCCGTATTTATTAAATTTGTGTACCTATGCAATAAAATACTCTATGTCACAATCACAAAAAAGCCCGTAGTTTTCAAATTACATTAAATAAATTTCCGCAATATTCGTGACAAACTAAAAGCATTTTCTAAGACAATGTTTGAGATAAAGTAGAGGACAACAAGCCATAGGCGAAAAGTGGGCACCTTATGTTACAACATAACTTGCGTCATTCGTGGTCGAAGAAATTGTGTCAATAGTCCACATTTTCTCTGCACATTATAATTTGGGTTTCTCGTAAAACAGAAGAATGTTAATAATATAATGTAGTATTTTCTATAGTGATTCTGTAGTTTTCCGGTTACGAAATATGTATAACATAATAAAAAAAAAAGCTGGATAGAAATATGAATACAATGAATATTTTAACTCCTAAATACGATTTAAAAGAGTATTCAAAACATTAACTAGAATAATAAAACACTATTGTTGCCATGCCTTCTAAAATAAAACCATATGTTGTTTTAATTTCGAAAGAAGTTTTGTTTGGAGCCTATTATTAAGAAGTTATTGCACTTTTCGTATACAATTAGAGTTACATGAACGGAGCCGTATGCTGTAGGTGCTAGTTATGCTGATACACATTACAAAGCCTAGTCGTGGCCATTACCGGCACTTCTCGTAATACCGACGATGTTGGTTACTACACAACACACTGTTGTCTAGTCCAGTAATTATGTATGCTCAAACACATTTACGATACAAATTATCGATTCTAGATCGATTTGATTTAATCACCAGGAAAAGTAAAAGCAATTGCGGCCGTGTTTTGCTGATCTTACTAAATATTACATTAGATTGAATAACTAGAAGCCTATATTCAAATTGTTAACTTCCTTGATCTAATCTAATAATTTCATCTGCGAAGGATAATATCGTAATGATTGAATAGACGCATAATGTAAATAAATCAAGTCGTAAAACCAACATTTTATTAATATCACAATTTCACTGGGACTCAATCAACGATCTTCTTAAGTTACAATAATTACTTATTAATGAGAATCAAGCGTGGAAACAACACATTTGCCAAGCTGTAACCTAGCTGAGTTTTTAAACAATGCAAACAAGAGCAGTCGACAGATGTTTAAAACTTTCAATAATCACATCTATTACAGAATTATTTCAAACTCAAAATAATTTTCACATCTTTACGATCAACGCAATTTACCACTTACAGGTATAAATTTTGTTATAACTATCTAAATCAGGTACATTCTGTTATAAACTCACCAACTGCATATTCAGTCAAAGATAAGCGATCTAGCATTGCTAAAATCTAATACATAAATCTAATATCAACAGGCAAGAGTTAGAACTAAAAATACTTTAGACGTCGGAGCGAACTCCGCACTAGTTATGCCCATGAGGACTGAGTAAATGCAGTCAGTTTAATAACCTTCGTATTTGTATCCTTCCCCGCTGTTGGCAAAGGCGGCGTGACCCTCCAGGTGTCCGTAACCTTCTTGCTGAAGCTCGGCGTAGCCTTTAAGGCCCTCGCCGCCTTCGTAACCGCCCAAATGTTCGAAGCCACCATGTTCTTGTCCTTGATCGAACCCATGGTGCTCGAAGCCTCCATGTTCGTGGCCGTGTCCGTGTTCGAGCTGAGCAACGAGATGTTCGGTGTCAAACCTGTGATCTTCCAACACGAGTCCGCCGCCATGACTGTGCTCAGTCTCGGGGTGGATCTGTTTCAAGTTATGCTCAGATTTGCCCTTCTCCAGCGGGTGATGCAACAAATGGCTGTGTTCCTTCTTCACGTAAACCGGGACGGGGTGGAAATGTTCGAATTTGATCGACTGGTGTGACTTAGCGTGTTCGTGCTCGACGTGGTGGTGATGCGCTGATTCTCCAATCAAAGCCTGGTGGTCATATTTCTCTTCAAGTTGGGGTGCCTCATCGTGGATCACTCCAGGGTAAGCTGCCACCACTGCCAGGAATCCCAGGAAAATCTGGGGGAAAATGAATTGATCAGTATAAGCGGAACGGTAAAAGATGTGGTGATAAGTTTGATGCCAATTACTGTGCTGAAACAAACGATATCTTTGATCGACGCGGCACGAAGGTAACGTAAAACCAGTTCTGTATCTGTAAGCACCAGGAACACGGTTGCGTTATGTAATGAGAAAGCCTTCCTATAATAACTGTATTTGTTAACTTGGTCGACTGTAAAAAGTAGATATATTACCAACTTTGTTCACAACGATAAAATTAAAATGAGATAGGTTTGTTATTAACAGTATAGTTATTTTAATTAAGTTTAACACTAATTTGTTAATTTGCGTAAAGTGTAAACAAACACATTTTCTTAGGAGACACAATGACGTAACTGTTTAGATTAGACATTGATAGCACATGGGTGACATTTTTAATTAAGGGCACTGGCACAAACCGCACTTTGTTCGATTGCCGAAATCTTGTTTATGATTATCGTGAATTAATATCTGATACGCACAAGGTACTTCATTGCTGGTCGCTTGGTCGTACTGCGCTCGGCGAGAGGGTGGTGGGTAATGCCAGCACTTGAAATTTGCATCGCTTTTATACCCAGTTTCACTTAGCACAAATGTGAGTGCTCTGCTTGCATTACGTGTGCCGCACATTGTCAGGCGGACCGCGTCTCGCGCCAGAACAATAGCTAGAAATTCTTTGGGAGATGCGCGGAAAAAGTCCAATAGCTTCGAGACTTCGATTTACTTATTTTGCCATCATTATTACGTACATCTCGTATGTAAAGACACGTAATTGGATTGTAATCAATCATTACGTGATAGTTTGCGTTGAATGGTAATTTTGATATGCATATTTTTTGGAGCGATACGTTAAGTCTAATTGGTTTGTTAACAATGGTTATAGTTAAAGAATATCATCATATAGAGTCTATAGCTTTTGTAAAATTATTTCTTTTTGTTTTGTTTAGTCTTTAGTAATTATGTACATGTGAATTTAATAAATAACTACATAGTCACTACTACTACTATTATAGGCTTTAAAGAAAGACTATATTTACTTAGGTACTTTAAATTTACTACGTTGTTAGTTAGTATATATTTATATTTTCCTCAGATACAGCAAGACTTGCTAATTCTAGATCGCAATCCTAATAGAGATTGCGTGCTTGATTACATTAGACCATTAGCTTCAAGTTTATTTCATGTTTAAAGTAAATGATAACAAATTTAGTAATACAAATATACCCAGTAATTTAATAATACATTAAAAATAATAAAGATTTCTAGTAAGATCATCATTTGCACTTGAGAATATCTCTACACCATTTGGGCAAAACTTATAAGAATGTTTGTTGCCAAGCATTTTTTAAGAGGTTTTTTAATTATTGTACTTTTTAGTTAACTATCAGCTTCTATTAAAATTTGTGTGATGAAGATGAAATCTTTATTTTTAAAATGGGACCATTGTACCTAGTTGGAAAATCGAAAATTGTGAAGGAAGTTCGTTGTACTGTACCTACATATATGAGCGTAACGTTACGGTTTAAAACGTCCGCATAATCTCCAAAACACATCTCATGCGTAAGAAAATATAGTACCATACGGGTACACCATGTACTTAGTGTAATCACTGACTGTTGTACTTGTTATTTTATTACGTTCCAAATTTAAACATCTTAAATAAACTCACCTACTTGGTTCTAGCTATAGCATGTAGCTGTACGCTCTGGACTTTCGAGCAACGCGAGCCTTCCGAAGCTCTGGGAGTGTAACTAGTATTATATTATCTGTGCTCTGGGCTAATAAGGCCTGTCCTTTGAAAGAGATAGAAGCCATGAATATTATTGCCATAATTATAGTTTACAGTTAATTTGGGGTTCCCAGTTGTTACAGATATCGCTACTATATACCCATTTCTTAAATAATGAATATTTAGTTTTTCTCTATATGACACTTTTACACGTAGGTAAATTAGGTTGGTTTGATTCTAATTAATTAAATTTGTTAATGATACAAGGTGTATGTTTTTGTCATTTCTTTGTGCATATATTAATCGTTAACTTGTCCTTATAAAGCCAAAATTACCAACAAAACCAATTATTTTTTAATTTACTTTATATTGTTGAGAAGCTTACGCAAATATCTACACGGACAAACCAGATTTTAATGAAGTGAATACGCATAAAAGTTTTGCAACTGTTAAGATCACCAAATTCCTTTGTTTCAGAAATTTACACCTATTGTTTTAAGTGAAGGAGGTCTTTAATTTGAAAACCAAAAAGTATTATATAAAAAGGCTTCAGTAACCTTGGTCTTTATTTATCTACGTGACGGTAGTATGTAACTCAATATTATGTAGTATCATAGAAGACCAGAAGGCAGGCCCTACAGCCGATTTTTAGATTTTGACTCTACTTAAAGAATAAATAAAAGCAAATCTTCCCCAACCCACGGAGTACGCAAACCCAAGGTAAGCTCTTCACCCTTAAAAATTTGATTGACTTGTTACTGGATACCATTAGGTTTAATTAATATAAAGAACAAAAGCCAGCACATGCGGTTCAACATGTCCAGCCACATGTGCTTGCTAATGTACAGAAGACAGCACATGCGGTTGGACATTCGCACTACGAAATTCACCTCTACCGCTACGGAATACGGGCGCTCTCAAGGTCAACATTTACAGCCGCATGTACTGGCTACCGTACCTACATATTTACTTATGCAATACCTATATGTTATCAATGTAGTTTTGTAGGTGTAATCAAAAGTGATGAGCCTTTATATTTCGATAAGTTTAGAAAAATAAATTAAATCCTTACGTACCATCGAAGTAATGATTTCCTAATTCAACGCGTAATCAAGTCATAATAAAGTTCACCTATTTTTCTTCTTTCGGAAAGTCTCTGTTTAAATTGGAATCTTCTAAAAATGATCTGCACGAAATCTTTAATTAGGATTGTTTCTTTTTGTTTCGGCGTTCGTCCGACGACGACGGACGTAGCAACGCATTATGGAATCCTATCATAACGATTGATGAATGAATGATCTTGAATCTGGACCAGTTGCAAGATGAGCCTTGGGCTCGACGAGTTTGCGTCATTATGTTATAGGTATGTTTTGGTTTTACGCCTGTCATGTATTTGTTTGTTTTGTTGTAAAATATTACCATAGTTGAACTTAAAGACTCCCAGCTGCGCGTTGATGTCTTTTGTAAGCGGCGCGGCGCCGGCGCAGGCGTCAAATTCAATTTAGTAATCATTGATGATATTGTTGATAAAAGGCTTTCTATTACTACTAGTTAATTATATGCCGCATTTATCATGCTTCTTATTCATTTATTTTAAAAGATGAAGTTGCTATATTATGTAGTATTATTTTTACAATTAATTGAAACCAACACTGTCAACTTTTCCATGCTAAATACTATCATAATAGTCTTCCGAAGAGAATTATAAAAAACCTTTGATTGGACGAATAGTATTGGATAATTATTTACTGTAGAAGATGAGTCTCATTTGGTACTTTTAAGTTTTTTTTTAATAATAAATAATATATGATTATATTACATTAATTAATTAACAAAAAACATTGTATGCGCTTTAATAAGTATATTTAAACACACTTATTTATCACAATACTCACTTATTAGATCACAAAAACACGTACCTACATAATTGCAAAGACAGTCGAAGTCGGCCAGTCAATAATATTAAGAAAGAAATCAATCACATTCCGTCAATAAACTGGCCGGAGGCGTTATCGAGCAACACGATCCCGCCACAGATTATGTGCGGTATGAAGAAACGTGTTCTACTGTACCACAGATAAATAATACTAGTGCACGTAACACTATCCGCCGGTAGGCAACTGGACTCCGCTAATATCATACTCTACTTGGAAATTTCTTACTATTATCAGTTAGATTTCCTATACATAATTTTTAGTAAGTACTAGTATTTAGGGCAAAAATATTGTGTTTGCTATTTTTCAGGGCACGATATCGACTTAAATAAACAACTAGGTATATTATTAATTCTGTGACAAAACAAGCCAACACAATTGACATTTCACGCAGCAATGGATTTTTTTAAACTAAAATTAAAATTTACGACCTATTTTCCTATTGCAATTTTATGTAGGTCAAATTTTGTCTTTGTTGTTATGTTCCTCTTTTGTACAGAAGGGTGGATTTTGAGAAACAACTCGCCAAACCACTCCTTATTTGATGCTCTTTACTATAACAAGCCTTACTTTTCTTCTTCTTCTTCACGACGCAGCCGCGCTTTTGTCGGTGGAGTCTACGCCATTCTGTATTGTTTTCCGTTTACCGTAGCAAAGAATATTATATAATGTGATATAATCATTAGCTTTCCACCCCGTGGCTAAGTCCACGCTTACAGTTTTTCCCGTAGGAATGAGGTATTTTTCCGCTTTAAAGGATAGCTTATGTTATTCTGATGTATAAGCTATATAATAGTAAAGTTTCATTAAAATCCTTTGAGTAGTTATTGCGTGATAGAGTAACAAACATCCACACATCCATCCATCCTTGCAAACTTTCGCATTTATAATATTAGTTAGTACTTAGGATAAGAAATAATTGTTATTTGAACAAAACCTTTAAGTAAACGATTAAAGAACTTGAATACTCACAAGTATTTAAAACTGTTATAGCAGTAAACAGAGCAATGAATCTTCAGACAGAGCTGGCTAATAAACAATAGCAAAAAGCAGCCAAGTGCGAGTCGGAATCGCCCATGAAGGTTTCCGTAGCAGTTACGATTTATTACGTATTAAAAAAATACTACTTACTAGATCGCATTCAAACCTATTTTCGGTGGAAGATTGCATGGTAATGTTCATTTTATATTATATTTTTTTTAGTTTTATCATTATATATATTATTTTAAAATTTACAGGGGCGGCACACATTTTACCACTTTGGAAGTGTCTCTCGCGCGAACTATTCATGGGTTCGATGAAAAATTTTTTTTTAAGTTTCCATGTGGGTATGGGGAACCCCCGATATATTTTCTCTTTTTGTGTTAAAATCATAATAAAGGTGCACAGAAAACATTTACTTACCAAGTTTCAACAGTATAGTTCTTATAGTTTCAGAAAAAAAAATGCTGTGACATACGGACGGACAGACAGACAGACAGACCATGACGAATCCTGAAGGGTTCTGTTTTTTGCAATTTTCTACGGAACCCTAAAAAGTGTCCATACCTACTAGCTAACTGGCTTGGTCGAAGTGGCCGACTGATTCACCTAATTATACCATTCAGCTGTAAATAGTGTGTTTACGTATGATTAAGTTGGAGTAAATCGACTGGGGCTGGGGCTGAGTAAGCTGGCAAGCTAATCAGGCTGGTTAAGGGGCTCCCCTATGCTAAGTGGCGCCGCCGTCTGTTAAAAAATAATAACTCGCGAAGTATAAATTTTTTATAAAATCCGGTAGGTCATTTTCAAGTTGGCGTGCTATAGTATATATAGCGGCCATAAACTGTATTTATTATAGTCCGCTGTAGTTACAGATAGAAAATTTGCTAAAAACGGCCACTTTTGTCAAATTTTCTATCTGTAACTACAGCGGACTTTATTAAATACAGTTTATGGCCGCTATATAATACCCTACCCTATATAATGACCTACCGGATTTTTTAAAAAATGTATACTTCGCGAGTTATTATTTTACAGATAGAAAATTTGCCAAAAGTGGCCGTTTTTAGCAAATTTTCTATCTGTAACTTCATCGAACTCAAACTAACAGAGTTGATGGCTTCTATATATCCTAAAACACCAAATCTTTAAAATGACCTACCGGATTTTTGAAAAACTGTTTACTCATAGAGTAATTATTTTTTAACGGATGGCGGCGCCACTTAGCATAGGGGAGCCCCTTAATTCAAAACCTGTACGCTGATATTGTTTATAATTATTGCTTCGTGTTCACATTCCTTTTGAAAATGTTTATTCGGAATTCGGACACCATATAAATTTTTGGCTGATGGCGTATTTAATATTTACAAGCTAAGCTAAGGAAGTGATCTCTAAAATAGCAAAAAAAATAATAATTTTTCGTTAGGTACATAGTGTTTGTAAGTAAATATGTATTATTTATTATTCGGAGACAACCAGACGGCCCTCGGTTTGCTTCGATTTCGATTGCGCGCAGACTTATATTGCGCGGACTTTACTTCTCTCTATTATGTACTTCCCGTCTGGCAGTATAGGTACTGTGGCGTGCATACGTCCTGCATGCTCGCCGCTATCATGCTGGCAGCCTCTTTTCGCGTTTGAGGCTTTTTAATTGTGAAAAGTAATAATTTTTTAATTACGTTAATGTGAGGGAGATGGCCGTAGCCCGCGCTACAAGCCGGATGCCATTTTTTCCATTTCCAATATGTAATATTTCGATAATAATAAACAGGACATTGTTATAGCTATTGCGTCGTTTAATTTTGCTAGGGCTCACCCTCCACCATTAGGGCCTTGACTGCGTTAGTCCGCGACTATACCTACATAAAACGTATTTATAAAATAATTTCGCATTGCATTGGTTTTATTCTTCTCTGTGGTTTTATAGTCCGGTCATGACTATCTCGCAATTTATGACAGAATAAAATCTGCAATTCTTACGGAAGAACTTTCTTACTTTCCCCATAAAATACTTTCAATTAAATACATAGTTATGCGCTAACGAAAGAGCAGTCAGATAGAGCAATACAACTTTCAGATCACTCTTACCACAAGTTAATGTCGTATTCTAAAAATAACGTTTACCATTATAAAAATATCAATTATACTCTATATACTCTTACTCTATATACTAGGTATAAGTACCTAATCTAAGTCCTCTACATTTTCCAAATTTGTAGTTTTAAACCGATTTTTTTTGTAAATAATCTATGAATAGTCTTTGAAATTACTAAGTAGATTAGACGGGATAGCATCTGATTTAAACGAATATAATAATAATTACTTTATTTGCAAGAAGACAGTTATTACAGGTGTTATCTTAATAATTAATGCACAGTGTCTTCCGCATTTGTCTAAAAGCATCTAAAATGTAAATTAATTTTAATTTTGAATTACAAATGTCAAAAGTTATGAGAAATCACTACATAGTATAAAATAAAGTCGCTTTCTCTGTCCCTATGTCCCTATGTCCCTATGTCCCTATGTCCCTCCCTTTGTACGCTTAAATCTTTAAAACTACGCAACGGATTTTGATGCGGTTTTTTTTAATAGATAGAGTGATTCAAGAGGAAGGTTTATAATATAATACATGCATAATATACTGAAGGATAACCCACAATAACCATTTTCCCGTGCGGAGCCGGGCGGGTCGCTAGTATAAAATATAAATATCTTATAAAATATCTTATTTCATAATATACAACAAATCCAATATTACATAAAATAAAAGTTAAGATATTCGTCAACACTATGAAAACAATAGTCTTGGAGCCATTTTGTTAAATTTACTTTAAAAAAGGCCTTGGTTCTTACTGTTAAGTTATTAGGTAGTTTATTAAACCATAGAATAGGTACTCATATTAACAACATTTTTCCTATAAATGTATTTGCGGGCTGGCTCAGCGATCCAAAAGGGATCTTGGCTTCCGAAACTAGAACACGCCACTTATTCCGGTCTTGTGCAGTAGTTTGCCAATCGTGAGCTTGAAGCTCCCGGAGATCAGAAACTATCACGTCGCGCCCACTGTACTGGACTGGACTAATAAAACTACTACTAATTAGTATGCTAATTAAATTTATGAAGGTACCTATGTAATAGATAATATACTTTGTTGCAATATTTAAACGAAATAGTTACAACTTTTTTCTATATAATAGTACCTACTTAAATACATACTTACATAGGTACTAGGTTTTTACTTGTTATGTGCTTCATAAATACTACTTTGTCGGAGATTTCCTGTTATATCGCAATTGGTAGAGGAAACTCATAAAGATGTCATCGGAGGAAATAGGCAGCTTGAGCAACTTCCATAGCCATTTCCACTTTATAAGTCAAGGAACTAACGCAATGAGCAGCGACATTAATTAATAAGTGGTGCCACTACCTACCAACCGACAATATAAAAAAAAACTTTTCTCTATACTTTTTGCTTTCATAATTTTAACAGGCACCAGGCACCAATGTATTTAATAGCATTCGTTCGTAGCGTAGCTGAGTGGTAAAACACATTTTCGGGTTCGGATCTTGGAGAGTGGGGAGGCACCTAACGAAAAATTAAAAAAGCGGCCAAGTGCGAGTCGGAATCGCCCTTGAAGGGTTCCGTAGCAGCCAGTAACATAATATAAAAGTTTTTGTAGATCGTTGTGACTTTGATCGATGTTTTAATAATAGTGAAAGGTAAATTGCGGTTTACGATTTATGACGTATTAAAAAAAACTACTGACTAGATCTCGTTCAAACCAATTTTCGTTGGAAGTTTTCATGGTAATGCACATCATATATTTTTTTTAGTTTTATTATTCTCTTATTTTAGACTAGCGACCCGCCCCGGCTCCGCACGGGAAAATGGTTATTGTGGGTTATCCTTCAGTATATTATGCATGTATTGTACATATAAACCTTCCTCTTGAATCACTCTATCTATTAAAAAAAACCGCATCAAAATCCGTTGCGTAGTTTTAAAGATTTAAGCGTACAAAGGGACATAGGGACATAGGGACATAGGGACATAGGGACGGAGAAAGCGACTTTATTTTATACTATGTAGTGATAGTGAAGTTAGAGGGGGGGACACACACATTTTTCCACTTTGGAAGCGTCTCTCGCGCAAACTATTCAGTTTAGAAAAAAATGTTATTAGGAACCTAAATATCATTTTTGAAGACCTATCCATAGATACCCAACACGTATGGGTTTCATGAATTTTTTTTTTGAGTTTCAGTTCTATGTAATGTATGGGGACCCACTAAATTTATAGTTTTTTTTTTCTATTTTTGTAAGAAAATCTCAATGCGGTTCACAGAATACATCTACTTACCAAGTTTCAACAGTATAGGTATTATAGTTTCGGAATAAAGTGGCTGTGACATACGGACGGACGGACGGACAGACAGACATGACGAATCTATAAGGGTTCCGTTTTTTGCCATTTGGCTACGGAACCCTAAAAAAAGACCCCGTGCCTAGTACTATTATTTATTCTGTGCCCGTGCTTCTGTCTGTGTTTCGAAAGGCGCCTAGGGCGTTCGGTCCCGCCCCCCGGTCGTGTAATATTCATACAGAGTAAGAAAACTCTTTGTGTAGGTAATCATTACATGAGTGAGATGAGCCACGCTCGTCAATACTGATCGTCATCATGATGGTCAGTCAACCAACCAACCAACAACTACTATGATGATCACTATTAGTATGTCTCGGAAAGCACCTAATCCGAATATGCTCTCTGACAGTTAAAAACGGTTTAAAAAACAAAATATGAGGTGGCAATAATGTACGACCCAATAATTCATGTACCAAGTTTCACACACATAGTTAACACAACACTTTTCGAATATTCATAAATGGCCTCGATATTCATTATTTGTTGTAATTTTTAAGCCGGCACTACACTTTCGACAAAACCCGAGAGCCAAAAGGGACGCAGTAATGCGCAAGAGTGAGCGTGGTATGTTTGCATCTCATTCTAACGCACAACCCATCCATAGGCGTTGTCCTAATAGAACGCGAATGCGCGATCATCGTAAGTTCGCGCGAATTTTACTCGTACGAACACGCGATCAAACATATTGAAGTCGAATATGTGTCCTAATAGACAATCGCGCGATAGAACGATTTCTCCATACATTTCACGATGATCGCGTAATCGCGTTCTATTAGGACAACGCCATAGGCTTTACCCGTTTCCTCCAATTAATAAAATTCTTGGATAAAATTTTGGAAATATGATTTTGATTACAAATCAGACAATTTTTCTAATCTATGGCTGCTCTTTAATAGACTTCAACAACATTGCAAAGTTTACCCCCTTACCCCATAGTGCTATTAACTGTAACAATTTCAAACATTTAATGTCAGAATTTTCAATAAAACACCTTTGAGCGCATCCGGTACGTACGGTTTAGAAACTACAGAGTGGCAGATTGAAAAAACCAGTTTAATAATATTTTTAATTAATGTAATCAAGTAGTTAGGGTACTTTCTCTGTAATAATATAATGTAAACCCTATTAAACGCAACCACAGATAATATAATACTAGTTACACTAACGCAACTATTTTTATATACTAAAAATCGATTCATTGATATGCCTAAATATTGTTTGTTAGATCATAAAAATGCAAAAAGATTTTATATTTCAAAAAGTAAAACTTCGCATACAATTCCTGCCTGTACAATATTAGTAAGTGCGTTATAGGGACTTAAAATATACAGCCAGCCAATCACGGCGCTGCTCTTGTACGTTTTGTTTTGTAACGTATGGATTTTGAAAAAGCTGTTGGACGTTGCATGCGAATTTCTATTGTAATTTTGTGAATTCTCTTTGATTTTGTGAAATAAGTGTGTTTGTGTACTGACGTTATTGTGACAAATATATGTGATTATTATTCTTGTGAAGTTCAAAGTGTTTGTAAGCAAATCACAATGGTTGGGCTTACAGAAGATATCGTGTAAGTTCTTCCTAAAATATCTTGATAAATTGCTATATTATCCTCATTGTGACCTTGTATTTTGCTTCTTTTCATAACTATGCACTTCTGTTTCTACTGTATGTGCTCCTAAAACCTTATGTTGATAATCAAAGTTTGACGCCTGAACGTGTGGTATTTTTTCGTTGACGTAATTGATAGCATCCTGTTTACTAAAAATTTTGAATTATTCGCATATTCTAACGTTCTCTTTTTAACTGTTTTAAACCCGCAACTTTCCAGAAATGAAGTGCTTCAAGAGATATGTGAGAATATTCGGCGTATGATGGAGGAGCTGTGGAGCAACTGGTCGCATCTAGGCGTTGATGACGACACTAAAGTCCACAACATCATGAAGCTGGTCCTCATAGAAAAAGATCTGCACCGCGATGTCATTTCGGAGACCAGGCAGCAGTTGAAAGTTATGGAGGAACAAGTAGCGAGTGAGTCGTAACATGCTTTCACTCAATACATGCTTTAGACTTGGTGCTAGAGAAATGAAGAGAATGTAGTTATATGACAAAATTAAAGTCATATTATTATCTGTTCTCATATGATGTGTTGTTAAATTTAAGAGTTTATGCTTCATTAGTGTAAAAAGAGAAAACCTTGGTTTGAGCAAAGCTTATGAACTTCATTTGACATCGAAAAATGATTTGTAAAATCCAACCTTACATAGAATAAAAACAACCCTTTAGTATAATTTGATTTGTCTGTATCCTGCTCTATTGTACAGAAGCCAGCACATGCGGCTGGACACTCGCACTACGAAATTCACTTCTACCATTATGGAATACAGGCGCTCTCAAGGTCAATATGTCCAGTCGCATGTGCTAGCTACTGTACAACATAAACCTGATGTTGAATTAAGTTAATTTATGTTTATACTAAAAACTGAGTTATTATAAACATTCCACTTTTTTAAAGAAATAAATCATTGGGCATTAAGTACCATCCCAGTAAGTTGGTTATGATTGTTAAATTGGTTATGTTATGATACTCGCTGTGTCATAATATGGCCTCTGGTTTGGAATAAGACCAATCTACTGTTATATTGTACAAGATAACTAAAGATATAGCAAACTCAGGGAATCTGAAATAGCATACCGCTGTGTAAATAACAATAACTGCTCTAGAGAGAGCCCAACAATCCAACAATTAAAAAACCATAGCTGTTGATAGTAGTAAGTTGGTATTTGAGACTAATTATCTTATTAAATTTTGATAGAGTTGAAAGAAGAAACTAAAGAGTTGAGCAAATGCTTGTCAATGGATATCACAATCCTGGACTTCAAGGATGACATGACACTGAGTGAATATAAAAAGGAATTGGAAGACCAGATTGCTGGGTAAGTATAACTATTTTGTTATTTACTTTTTTGTATTTTCCATTACCACTGAACACTAAAGCGGTTTATTCAAGATTTTTATTTTGTCTTAGTTCTACATTCTCTATTTTATTATATTTACAGCCAATCAAGTTCTGTTCAAACTAAATCACATTTTATTACTGACTTGTTTATCTCTGTTGTTTGTTGATATATTTTTTGTTTGGGTACTTAATTATGTATTGGAAAACATATGACAAAAATGTAAAATTTTATTACTACAAAATTCAGAATTGTTCACTCTAACTACATAATTAATTAGATGTGTATCTAATCCACATCCTTTTTACAAACTATGGGTTAATAACATGCCATGCCATGCCCATCTTTTAAAAAAGGAAATAAAAAATCAAGAAGACATTGTTTCTGAGAAAAAGAAAGAAATAATTAAACATGATGATTTTTTTGTGGAACACTGTTATTGTCACTATCAGTTCCAATTCGTTACAGAAATGCTACTGGTCTGAATTTTAATACCCTTGCCTTGAATTTGAAAGGGATATTGACTGTCTTCAAAGTAAATTTTCTTACACTGTGCAGGAAATAAACTGTCTTAAATCACCAGTATAGAATTGTTGATAAGACTAGAGTTAGACTCATTATGGCAAATCAAAGTAAAACTTGCACAATGAAAAATGTGACGTCATAAGTTTTTGAAGCTAATGTCACTATTTACTTGATCTACAGTTACCGAGAACAAGTTCAGCAGCGGCGAATGAAGATGGAGCGTCTTCTGGAGTGGCAGCGAGACTTGGCAGACAAATTAGGCGTCACCATCCAAGAATTACAAGAAGTACCTCTACCCAGCGAGGAGGAGCTTGACAAACTAAAGGCACACTTGGAAGTGTTGCAAGCTGAAAGGGATAAGAGAGCCGAAACCTTCCTCAATATTCAAGTTGAGATTAAGGATATTATGGGTAAGTGCTCATCGTTGTGATGATATGAGAAAACTTGTTATAAAGTAAGGTGGTAGAAATATGAGTGAGTGAAAGGGTTATTTGAGTGTAGTGCTTTTCCTAAGTCACAGAAGAAAATAATATAGTACTATCCCGTACAGAAAGGGCACTCACCCCCCAGCGCTAAAATGAGTTCCCCGCCCGCTAATCCCCCACGCCCCGCACCCCGCAGGCGCCGCAGGACCCCGCCGGTGGTGTTCGGGGGTGTTTTACATAGCGCCTAGCGCCATTGACTTGTAGTTGATATTCAAAACGTAGCTACTTCTTAGTAGCTTGTCAAAACTCGTTTTCTGTATGGAGTAACCGACCAGTGCTAAGTTTTTGACTTCCTTTTTTTTTCAATGTAATATTATTTTATATTCATCATCCGATCATTGTGGAGATCCTTGGGGGAGGCCTTTGTCCAGCAGTGGACGTCTTTCGGCTGAGATGATGATGATGATGATGAATATTATTTTTGTTATAATTAAAAAATGTGATGCTTTTTGTACCCTGTGAGGAATTGTCCATAGAATATGAAAAAAGTTTTTTTTTTATGCTTCACCTCTACACCTTAAAAAACAATTATTTAATAAATAGTTACTTAGTATGTTCATGCATTTTAAAGAGTTGTCTATTTGTTTCTAATCTACCAGTTAGGGTTGTGTTGTGGTTGACTGCATTGTTTTTATTGATTAGTATTTTATATCTAGGTCTATAAGTAATTTTTACCCTTTCGCTTTCCCCTCATATCCTAATCATAATCATCTTTCCAGAGAAACTTCAGATTAAGCCGTCGAACAAGTTCGAGCAGGTGGTGACGTCATCGCTGTCTGTGGACTTCAAGGTCACTGACCTGAATATGGACCGCCTCGCCAAACTTCACCAAGAGCTGCAGGAGAGATACCACCACACTAACAATAGGGTAAGGAATACAATATTTACTTTCTACATGTCTACCACAGCCTGTAAATATTTACAACACGGTTGGTCTAAAGCCGGGTCCACAGCTCCGTGGTTTTAACATGCTAACATGTTAAGGCACCTATTTCACTGGCGACAGAAGACAAAAGACGAAAGGGACGCAGTTATGCGCAAGAATGAGCGCAGTGTATTTGTATCTTATTCTAACGCATAACTGCGTCCCTTTCGTCTTCTGTCTTCTGGCTTCTGTCGCCAGTTAAATAGGTGCCTTAACATGTTAGAGTGTTCAAAACACGAAAACACGGAGCTGTGGACCCGGCTTAAGTCCTCCCTTGGTCAGCAGTTGTTTCCAAAATCCCCACTTCCATATTTTTACGGCCCCGTAGCCTAGTTGGCAGTACGATTTCCTTCACAGCACAGGGTCGCGGGTTCGAAGGCCAGGGCAAACATTCGTGTGATGAGCAATTGTGTTTGCCTTGTGTCTGGATGTTGTATATTTATATATGTAAGTATGTGTATAATTGTATATCAGCTGTCTGACACCTATGGTACAGGCTCTGCCTAGTTTGGGGTCAAATTTACATGAATGTAGTTTGAGCAGGCCGCCTACTGCCCCCCAGACTTAAGATCTGGTGATAGTGTAGAGAAGTCGCTTGATACGGGCCAAGCAGAACTTACCATAGTGGAAATTGTGGGAGGGTTTTTTCCAACAGTTGCCTTCTTTCGACTAAATGATGCCTATTTTCTGGGTCATGCATATTTAGTGTCTTTTTTTTATGTCGTAACATACAAGAGATGCAGCCGGCGGTTTCAAACAATAACCTAAATCACACGTGTTATAAAAAAAACTTTCAAGGTACCTCTGTGAAATTTTGATGGTATTTTGTAATTAAAATGTATGGGCATAGGTCCTGGAGTTGCGTGAACGTCTGTCCAAGCTGTGGGAGTGTCTGGAGGAGGAGCAGATCTACCGCGAGAACTTCCTGCGCGCGCACACCGGCTGCCATCCCGAGACTGAGGCCGCGCTCAAGGAAGAGATCAAGCGCTGCGACAAGATCAAGAAGCAGAAGATACAGGTAAGGCGGCAGGTCCGCGAGGCACCATTGTTCGTTAACAGCTCATATATGTCCCCACCGAGGGGCTCGAGCCTACCACGGATTATTCCTGGCCCAAAAGTACCCATCACACTAGCAGCGTTGCCACGCTGTATGGCGATGAATAGTTTTAACCTTTTGCCAGAAAGATCTAGGGCTGAGGATTTTCTTTCAATAAAGTATAAAAATCATATAATACTTTTAGGGAATTTAAATTCAAATAGCATGATGTTTTATCAAGACAAGACCCACTTTGGGTCGTTGAGCCACTAGTAAGTAAGTATTGTTGTTTTAGGTGTTCGTGTCGAACGTGCGCACCAAGATAAAGCTGATGTGGGACAACGTGATGTACTGCCAGCGCGAGCGCGAGGAGTTCGTGCACTACTTCCGCGACATATTCAGCGAGGACGCGCTCACGCTGCACGAGATGTACCTCGACAACCTCACCAAGTTCTACAACACACACAAGTGAGTAGACCACAGAAGACATGGCTGGTGAAAATGCACATACCGTAAAATGGGGTAAATAGGTCCAACTTTTTCTTTTAGTTGCAATTTAAACCCTCTTCTCTACAACATAAGTTATTTTTAATGATTCAGTATAGTGTCACATAGGCTGTTTTAGAAGTCAAAAACAGTATTTTACAAAAATGTTGCTAGAGTCGAATAATTTACTAAAAACTGTGCCACATTCCAATCACCCTAACGGGGATAATAGGTTCACGAGGGGGGTAAATTAGAATTTTGACCAGGGCTGTCACTTTTCTAGCTAAAAATTTTAGGTACCTATCTACTTTTTAAAACTTTTACGGTTGTTTTCATAACTATTTAGATTTTAAAACGATATATTTGTTTTGTGTGAGTAAGAACTATAATTTTATAACTAGTAACACTAAACAAATGTCACGGCGGCGCCCCGAAAGCAGGTTATTTTTCTGGGAAGGCATTATTCTTTATTGTTTCCGTAGGCACATCTTCGATCTGGTGGTGACTCGCAAGACGCTGTGGCTGAAGATGACGGAGCTGGAGGCGCGCGCCTCGGAGCCGGGCCGCTACCACAACCGCGGCGGGCAGCTGCTCAAGGAGGAGCGGGAGCGCAAGACCATCGCCAGCAGGGTCAGTCACCATTCACTAACGGTCTAGGCACATGAGCTGGTGGTGACTCGCAACACGCTGTGGCTGAAGATGACGGAGCTGGAGGCGCGCGCCTCGGAGCCGGGCCGCTACCACAACCGCGGCGGGCAGCTGCTCAAGGAGGAGCGGGAGCGCAAGACCATCGCCAGCAGGGTCAGTCACCATTCACTAACGGTCTAGGCACATGAGCTGGTGGTGACTCGCAACACGCTGTGGCTGAAGATGACGGAGCTGGAGGCGCGCGCCTCGGAGCCGGGCCGCTACCACAACCGCGGCGGGCAGCTGCTCAAGGAGGAGCGGGAGCGCAAGACCATCGCCAGCAGGGTCAGTCACCATTCACTAACGGTCTAGGCACATGAGCTGGTGGTGACTCGCAACACGCTGTGGCTGAAGATGACGGACCATCTTAAGCCTCGGTCACACACAGCGATTAGTCGCTGCGAATTGGCACTTGCAGCGAGAACTTGCTCAGTGTGACAGGGCTATTCGCTGCGAATTCCACACTGACCGTGTTCATTTTTATTCGCAGCGAATGCAATCGCAGCGACTATTCGCTAAATGTGACCGAGGCTTAAGTGTCTGTTCACTTCAGAGCCCACGGGTACTATATTTCATCCAATATATTACAATCTAACAAATTTTCAAACTAAGAAAGTGTAGGTACAAATACACCAATTTGCAAACTAAAATTAAAATTGGTTAGAATGTACACGCTAAATTCATCCGTTTTGGATTAAAAATCAGAAATTTGTTTACGGGTCATCCATCACAACACAAAAGAGATAAAAAATAACAGTAAGCAATTAGTTGCAGTTTATTTGGGTTGTTCAAAGTAGCTAACATTACATAATATTTCCAGCTGCCGAAGATCGAAGATCAGATTCGCGAGCTCGTGACGGAGTATGAGAGCAAGACCGGCAAGACCTTCACCGTGGACGGGCGCCCGCTGCTGCAGCTCATGGCTGACGACTGGGAGACCAGGAAGGCGGTGAGACATCTATATCATCATCATCATTATCATCTCAGCCGAAAGACGTCCACTGCTGGACAAAAGCCTCCCCAAGGATCCCCACAATAATCGGTCCTGCGCTGCCCGCATCCAGCGGCTATAATACACAGTAAAGCAAGAGCGGCAAGACGACGGTTTTATAAAGTCCTCAAGAGGGCGCTGTAATCAATTAAACGTGACGTCATGTAGCCTATAACCAGTGGACGATCAAGAGGCTTTCAACGACACCTCATTTGTCCAAATTAGAAGTTATGAAGGAACAGATGAACATCTTTTATATCCACATACAAACCTACAGGTCACAATCATAACCCTCCTTTTTGCTTTGCCGTAGTAGGGTAAAAAAGGGGACAATTATCGAATAATGAAAACAAATTGCCTTTGATGTTATGTAAAAATGGTTGTTGTTTTTCAGGAGCGCGCTAACAAGCTGTCAGCTCGCAAACAAGCGCTGACACCGACCCCCACCACCCCACTACTGCGCTCGCTCGCCACCTCGCCGCTCGGCAAGCGCAACCGCACCGCTGCCGGCCTCGCCACCGCCGAGAGGAACAGGTGACACACACACACACACAAACAAACACATACACCACCCCTTAATGCGCTCGCTCGCTACCGCCGAGAGGAACCGGTGACACACACACACACACACATACACACACACACACACACACACACACACACACACACATACACACACACACACACACACACACACACACACATACACACACACACACACACATACATCACCTCCCTGCGCTCGCTCGGCAAACGCGCCGCTGCCGGCCTCGCTACCGCCGAGAGGAACCGGTGACACACACACACACACACACACACACACATACATACACACACGCACGCACGCATACACACACACACACTCACACAAACACTCATACACCACCCTCCTACTGCGCTCGCTCGCCACCGCCGAGAGGAACAGGTGACACACACACACACACACGCATACACACTTAAAAAACATCAAACACACTTATAAAAATATTCTATCCTCGTAAGGCCCGAGAGCCAAAACAAGAATTTAGAAAACCGAACTGTTTAACTTGCAGACAGCTAGTATGTATAATATGTATGTATATAGTTTGCCAGTTGTTGAAACAATCAGAACTATTAATACAGTGGACGATTGTGTTTTTTTTTTTGTGTTCAGTATGTTTTATTAAGATGTATGAATGTGCAGGCCCCCCCAGAAGCGTCAGCTACTGACGGGCAGCGCGACCAAAGCCATGAGCGCCGTCACCACCAACCTCTCCGCGCTCAAGCGATCCGCCGTCACCACCATCAAAAGGTCAGTTCATATACTAGAATAAAGAAAAAACTCTACAAATTACATAGCTGTATGGTTTCAGTGTAGATTTCGACTAAAGTCTGACCAAAGAAATGAGAACCCTGCTCTGAGGGAGCCACGTGTATATTTTGACGACTATGGCAACAATTTCCCTCATAAATTAGTTCATTTGAAATTCCGCAATATGGCGAGGTTTCTTATTTCTTTGGTCGGGCTTTACCTACAAATTAGCACCACTATAATATGAGCAAATTTACCTTTTTTACGATTAATTTAATTTCTCGTAGTTGTAGTCGTGTTAGTGTGTAGAGTTAAAATAAAAACTTGATTTTTCAGCTTTACATTCTTCTAAAGAAAAGCGTATATTAAGTCGAGAGAGACTTACTTCCTTAGTTAGAATATAAAAACTTCAATGTGACTGGTTTATTGCATTCCAATTCAGATAATGTTGTCGGGTTCTTACGTGGAACTATTATTCACAACATTAATAGAGAAAGTCACATAAACTGTCTTCTTATGTAGTTAACATTTTATTAGCTATTTCATGTACTTTGTGGAAAAGTAGCAACTCTCAGATCACAATGATCTAAATGCCTAGAAAAAAGAAAGAACAAAATCATGAAGTTATGTGTCAATAGTCAATAATAATTTTGTAATTGTTATTGTGTGAACGCTCTTTCGTTATCGGCACCTCTTTGTTGTAGAACGATATTTAAAGTGTAAATAATAACGCTTCACATTTGATAGACTTTCTTCCATCGCGCCATGTATAATTAATATAATATAATTAGTGTGTATCTAAAATGTAATCTGGTCTTTCAGCGCTCGTTTGTGAAAGCAATCAAGTGCGACCGTTGCGTCACGCCGCTTCCGCAAGGCGAGTGTTGCTTGCTCTGCTTTATATTAGCGAGATTGTTATCTTACTCATATTGTACTGGGTAGATGTTGTGACAGTCCAAACTGGCCCAACATAATAAAGATAAAAAAAATTCAACATAATAAAGATAAGTTGAGCGATGTTAAGTAGATGTAAAAATGTTGGTATTTTATTTTAAATATTTACCAACATTTTTGTCTTTTTAAATTATCAAAAAATTATTAAGTAAAAATTCAAACGCCGCTGTCGTACTTTGCTTTCAATTTGAAAATAGAGTAATTTATTACATGAAGTACAGTACAGTAAATAGTTAATTTATTAACATTAGTTTGTGTAGTTCGATTTTAAATTAGCTCTTTTTGTGGTTATTTAAACCGAATGATGTACTATAGCTAGATAGCAAGCTCTTCCATTATTCTAGATACTTAGATTTTGAGGTTTGTTTATGATTGGTTACGGAAAATCTAAAATATACCGATTATGTCGTGCCACAAAAAAGTTTAACGTACATTAAACGCGTACCTAACTG
The DNA here is from genome assembly GCA_948473455.1 of Teleiodes luculella. NCBI lineage: Eukaryota > Metazoa > Arthropoda > Insecta > Lepidoptera > Gelechiidae > Teleiodes > Teleiodes luculella. The sequence continues at coordinate 5,132,481 of OX419596.1, forward strand.
TTTTGTGAGGTAAGACCGAAATAGTAAAAATTTTGGCAGCGTTTTAAATAAATTTCTTACATACACACAAACGAGCAGACGAGGCTATTTTTAAGCCCTGAAAAAAAGGGGTGTTATGAGTTTGACGTGTGTGTCTGTTTGTCTGTCTGTGGCATCGTAACTTCTAAACGGATGCGTCGATTTTGATCTAGTTTTTTTGTTTACCAGGTGACACAATCGAGAGTGTTCTTAGCTATGATCCAAGAAAATATCTTTAGCCATTTGAAGATTAACAGCTCTTTTCTAGTTGTTGAAAGGATCAAGTAACGGTTTTCTGTCAGGGATTATTATACTTTTTTAATTTATGTTATTTCTACTACAACAATTTCTTCCGGAGCCGGGATGAGGCCTGCGACGAAAAAGTCGCGCGTCGTCGAAAAAGTGCGAAAGCAAGTAGTACCTACTAGAGTTTGGCTCATGAAAGTAGACAATCGATGAAATTAGGAAACATTGTACTGGCAACAAAGTTATATAGAAAAAAAAGAAGTATCAAGCTAGGTAAATCCATAGAAGTCCATAGAAAAAAACTAGGTAAATGCGTAGAATTTAGTAGGTATTAATTAGTATTTTTGGCATTTATATAATATAATGCACTGCCCCGCACTCATCGTTGCGCCTCTCCTTTACCATGGGTTGCCTGGTAGAAATTGCTACTTTAGCAATAAGGCCGCCTATTTGTACAAATATGTTGTTGTAACTGTATTGTTTAAATTTACTACTGGTGTGCAATAAAGTATATTCTATTCTATTCTATAGCATCGGGGTTGCCAGGATGATTTTATTCAAATTTGCCGCGTTTTTTCATTGTCTTCTTCCATGTGCCAAACTTTACCAACAAGGTTACGCAGCCGTCAACTTGCTTCGTTTCAATCGTCATGTGTTTTGTTTGCAGGCGTATAAGCGGTCGGCTCGCCGCCAAAGGGTTCGAGGGTCGTACAGAGGCGGCGCGCAAGAAGCTGGACTATGGGGCCGAAGGAGACGCCAGGACTCCCAAGGTCACCGTCAGCGGATCCATCCTCAAGCATAAACGTAGGGTAAGCTGAAGGACAAACTCTTAAAGCCCGACCAAAGAGATAAAAAACTGTGGCGGCGCGCTACATACTACGTCATTAGAAGAGCGACCAATTAGAAGCCGAGGCCTGAAACGCGCTATCAGAGTTTTCGCAAAACATTGAACAAATACAAGTTCCAACGAAGTACAGTTAGACCGCGGTACCCGGGCTCACCGCCATGCCCCAAGGAAGTTCTTCCCTTTACCACCACAAAACCTCGCCACATTACGGAATTTCAATAAAACTAATTTTATATGGGAAATTGTTGCCATAGTTGTAAAAATATACACGTGGCGCCCCCAGAGCAGGTTTTTTATTTCTTTGGTCAGACTTTACAATAGTTCAAACTCAATTTAAAAGCAATATTTAAAAAGTAGCAACACTGTAGTGTAGTGTCGTCCCTTTCCTACCTATATATGTGGATACCACACACTCCATACCCTTTAATTAAGTATGTAACTGATTATTAGAAAAACTATTCCAATAATGTAGAAACTTCGGATGTCCTAGTATCAGGTTTCATGTAATACATACATAATTTGCTAGTGTTTTTTTACTGTTTATGAATTCATCATAATATTTATTTTATTTACTACAAAGTGAATAAATATTTGCCATATTGTCACACACGATGCAAGTGGTTAATAATGACTTTATTAGACGCCTTTCCAACTGGTTGGTTGCGTTCGAGAGTAACGCTCCATTATTAATGTTATATCATTTATTTGTGTTTCATTCTGCCAATTGAGCTTAACAGACAAGTAGATTGTTATAAGTTGTGCGTGTCGTTCATTCAACATTCACTATCTAAATAAAATGGTACAGGCATCGGCATAAGATTAAAAATGGTTTATTGGGTGGAAACATCCTCTGGCCTGTGGAATTTGGTTACTCGTAATTATATTAATAAATTCATAAACTTAAAAAAACAGCATAAGAGATATTTTTTTTATTTCTTAGGAAAAACAAAAAAAATTAAACCTACTCAAGTTTTTATAGTGCGCCATCCCAAATCTTTTTGTGGGTAACGTACTAAGTGATCAAAGAAACATAGCGAACTATTATTATCCACCAGCGAACTATTATTATCAGCTGTTTAATATTTTTATTAAAACCGAATATTTAAACCTATTATGTGAACTGTGAGTTAAGCAAAGTTCCATTCCAGGCGACTGTAGTACTCGTTCATTTATCGACCACTTATTGGCACGCATGCAATGTTTCGGTCAATAAATCTGTAAAACACTAGTATTATTGCTTTTTTGTACTTTGTTTATAAGCAGTCATTCACCTTAGTTCAATGACGCGTGTAAATTAAGACTCAATTTGTCAATTAAACATTAAAGGGATGAGTTTGGGTACGAGGACGACAGCAGCGGAAAGGAATTAAGAGTGACACGTATTTTACATACAGAATTCAGAATGGTCACACTCTCTCGTCATCAAAACACGATCGCCCCCTTCTGCGTCGCACTATGACCATATATGCTTATAATAGGCTCACATATTGTACTTATATAGTATACTTGTATTTTTGTTTTCTTTTTATGTATGTGTGCTGTTGGCGTTTCAGTAATAAAAAATAAACAAGGCAATATTGTATAGTGTTGTACCGCATTGCAGTCGCAAGGCAAGCGGCGCAGCAGCAGCCGGCTGAGCGCATCAGTCTCCGCAGCCTCCAAGGAGACCACGCAACGGGACCCGCTCATGGAAACCACCCTGCTCACCACTTACACGGACTTCAAGGTATGGTTTTTGTTTAGTTTATTTATCCCTATATATTGTATATTTATGGGAAAGGCACAGGGTTCAAAGCCCATACAGCCTAGTCTTTAGTAATAATAGGAGATCTTTAGTTTCATTTTGTCGTCTTTAGTCATTTCTTGTATCCGTATTGAACTTCGTCTTCAGTAGTTTTGTCTTGTCACGGGATCATTTACATGCAAGGGTGGTTCTTAAATTCCAATGACATCGGAGTTTAACGTGGTTTAACGCAGAGTAGCAAATCAGAAACAGCTAACCACCACTTTTATTGAATAGTTCTTCGTTAACGGCACATTATAACATTTCACCATATTAACACAACAATAACCACGAAAAACTAATTTTAAAAAGAACGAAACAATGAACCCGCCAATCTTCTCGATTCCCACGTAAAACTCCTTCAAGGTACGGGAAACAGGTGTCTATTCTTATGTCGGCAGAGTCTATCTATACTCTCGTACAGTCTGATTCAGAATTAGATATCCACACGGAATATATAACACTTGAGGAAGTGGCTGTGGGCTGGGCGGGTGTGGCTAAAGTTTGCAGAGCTTTGTAAGCATTCAGCGTCATTCGATCGTCGTATCGTCGAGCGATTACTACGCGCGTTTAAATATACCAGCTGTCTGACACTCTTGGTAAAGAATACCCTTGTATACTTCCGCTTATATGAATTGTATAATTTTGCTTTTGTGTACAATAAAGAATCTTTAATAAAGAATACCTAGCTAGAGGTCAGTCAGTGATACGACGCGCGTTGCGCAGAATGTCGCTGAATGTTTACGGAGCTCCGCAAACTTTAGGCACACCCGAAAACATGCCACTTCCCTTCCGTGGGTATCCATCCCGGCAAAATTCTATGTAATGCTCTGCAACTCCACCACGACCTAACTTCGCCATGAATTGATTACAAACTGTACGTCAAACATTTTTGTGAATTGTGTTCTTAACATTATTTCGAAACTACTTTTCAATAGGTTTATTAAATTGGCAATATTTTGTTTGAACAGGACCGCATCAACGAGAAACAGATCAGCCGCAGCTCGATGGCCAACCAAGTGGCGATCAAAGTGGCGGACATGGAACAGAAACGCCAGATCACCCCAAAAAAAACTCCGAGGAAAGCTCCGCTGACGCCTAAAGTGGGCAAAGAGAACATTCAACACGCGAACATCGGCGTCACACCTAAAAGCAATTTATTAAACACTCCAACGCGCCTCACTCGCTCTGCTATCAAATTGGATCACGACGGGTTTTTGACCCCGCGCGCGCCGCTCAGTGCGCACAAACCTAACCTCCATCGGCAGAATACCGGGTCTTCCCTCGCCCTCCACACTCCCCCCACTGTCAACCGTTCCAAGTCACACATGAACTTACTGCGGGCTAAGAACCTCCCGCCGCTGATATAGCTCAACATCGGTGTAGATACGTATTATCCATGGTCCAAGAAAACAAGGTCTAACAAGAAGACCACGTGACTGACACAAGCCGAAGCCTACGTCATTTTGCCTATTCATCCTTGTCGAATGTGTGTAAAGCCCGACCAAAGAAATAAGAAACCTCGCCATATTGCGGAATTTCAATTTTTCAATTCAACTAATTTTATAAGGGAAATTGTGGCCATATTCGTAAAAAAATACACGTGGCGCCCCCAGAGCAGGTTTCTTATTTCTTTGGTCAGGCTTTAATAGACAAGGATGAACAGCGCAAAATGACGTAGGCTTGTGTCAGTCACGTGGTCTTGTTAGACCTTGTTTTTTTAGACCATGGTATTATCCAAACTAATGTTATGAATACGAAGGTAACTCTGTCTTTTTTATTGTATCATACAGCCGTTTAGGTTACATATTTTTACATACAGATGGAAAGACAGATTAACTTACGCGTTTATAATATTTAGTAAAGATAATAAGTAATACTGAATCTTTATTACATTAACTTATGACTTAATTTACTAACTGAAATATTGGGATATATACAGGTCGAATATTTTAAAAAGGTTGTATTTTCCATACAGAAATTTAACCTTTTAACACATTTATTTATGATAAAAAGACTACGCATCTTAAAATCGTATCACGCATATCAATTATGATTACATGATCATGATCACTACTAGTAACTACTGAATAACGCAATTATATTCACCGAAACAAAAAAAAACTAGGTGATAAGATCTTTGGTTTGAGATAATATATTTTTTACTATGTGGTGCCTTAGTTTTAATTCAAAGACCAGTGACTAAAATGCAGCAAACCTGTTTCTTCTTGCTAAAATTGACAGTTTTAGTGCTGGGTTACATTTTATCATACTCTCTTCTCATCATCAGGTTGAGTCAAGTAACCCGTTAAGACTGAACTTGGTTAAACATTGCATTATTGAAACGTCATCAATGTTATAATAATTATTTTATTAGAAAAGTCAGCATTAACCAGAAAAAGTCTAACATGTATAAAGGTTTCCACGTCTTTGAATTTAGGTAATGTTTGTTGTGTATATTGAATCTCTTATAAAGCACTTTTAATTTGCAATAATATTATGTCTAAAGACTATTGTCGTTTGTGATGCTTAGTATTTTAATTTTATCGTGTCTCTAGTTTTATAAGTTTTCTGTAGTTTTTTAAATAGTTTGTTAGATTTTGATGGATAGAATGTTATTTTTAGAAAAGTTTTAAGACTAAGATTTTGTACACTTAAAAATGTATTACGTTTGTTTTCATGGATCGAATAGTTATGGTCACGTACTGTGGTCACGTAGATCGTGAAGTTTGGACCACTTATGACCGAATCATTATCATCCTCATTATTCCAAGTTGTAATCGGTTTTAAAAATATAGGCAGCTCCATTTGTCACATTCCTTTACATCACACTATAGAGCGGTTTGAGAGTTGGTACTTAATTTTATCAGTATTGAATGATTGAGTTTTTGGTTTTACATTATAATTGCACGATCACAGCACTCCACATGTTCTATTATTAATATAATTCTTAATTATAAAACTGTAAATTATCGTTGTAATATATTTGCATAGTTTAAAAATTCTGGTGTTTCCTTTGTACTCAATTTCGTTTTAAATTATTGCCACTCTATTCTTTAGTTAGTTTCTCTGTCCTTTTAAAAAACAAAAGGGGTAGGGAGGTATACCTTCTTAATATTAGTAGTCAGCTTCGCTCTCCAGACATTAATATTTTTTTTAATTATTATTAACAGAAAAAAAGCGATACTGAATCAAAGCCAGCTATGTAAAATAGTTAAGCTCTTTTTTACGGCTGCTCTGATAACATTTTTCTTAATATCATAGCCTACTCGATACCGAATTTTACGTCCCAAATATTAAAGACACAAGTACCTACTATTATTGTGTAAATAAATATCATGTCGATATTTTTCAATTTTGAAGTTGGTCCTAATGGGCGCCGGTTCAGACGCGCCGTCGATCAGGACAAGAGGGATATTGAACACATTTGGAATAAGAAGGAGACTGACACATTGTTCTGCGTGGATGATTTCGGAAGTTTGATGCAAGTACAATGTTTGTAATATTTTAATAAAGTCTTGGTAAGCGCTAAGTTTGACTCGATGTTCGTGGGCTGCACAGAATAATTAATAAATATCCCAAAAAAAAAACCCAAAATCGTTCTCCATGCAGAATTCGCTAGTTTGAAGACTGTTATAATAATGTCTATTATAATAACTATTTATTTGTTTGCGTAGTTTTTAATATGTTTTAATGGGATTTGCTATGGCCAATCTGGAAGTCTTTACGACTTCGGACTCAGGTTGGCCGCAGTAAGGAAAATATGTTCAGGTGGGGATTTTCGGAGAACCCAAATTTGGAGTGTGTGTGTGGGACGGTGCAGTCTATGGCCCACCTAGTGTCCTGCCCTGCCTGCCCTGCCACCTGGTCGCAGCAGGACCTGATGGATGCCACAGATAATGCAGTTGAAGTAGCTAGGTTCTGGGCCAAAATTATCTAAGCAATTTGTCATCGACACGATAAGAAGAAGTATGTTTTAATTAGTATTTATTTCTTTTCTTTTTTTTTTTAATTCAAAAGATCATAATGCACTGTCCCGCACTTATCGTTGCGCCTCTCCTTTACCATGGGTTGCCTGGTAGAAATTGCTACCTTAGCAATAAGGCCGCCCATTTGTACACGTTAATTGTTAACTATTTCTTTTGTATTTTACTACTGGTGTGCAATAAAGTATATTCTATTATAATAATGTGAATATAAATGAACCTTTCGCAGAGAGCTGTGTACCCTAGCCATAGTGATGATAGACAAGGAGCAAAACGTGACAGGGTTCCTAGCTCTGGACGACCACCCGCCGCTTCCTGCCGTAGACCCCGCCGCTTGGGAGATTTGGGTGAGGAACATGTTCCGGTGAGCCAAACACACTGATATACCCATTATAGGTAGGGGTGTCCCATGATCTAAAGCCTGTAGGCCTACTATGTAAGTAGCGACAGGCTCGAGAAGCTGTCAAACGCGATATAGTGACATTAGAGCCATAGTAGTTCTGTCAATATGTCGCGTTTGACAGCTTCTCGAGCCTGTCGCTACTTACATAGTAGGCCTACTGACCAAAGAAATAAGAAACCTGCTCTGGGGGCGCCACGTGTATATTTTTACGACTATGGCAACAATTTCGTTTATAAAATTAGTTCCATTGAAATTCCGCAATATGGCGACGTTTCTTATTTATTTCTTTGGTCGGGCTTTAAAAAAACAAGGTCTAACACTCCGACCACGTGACTTGACACAAGCCTACGTCATCTACCTACTGTTCATCCTTGTCGAATAATACGCATTCGACAAGGATGAACAGCATGATGACGTAGGCTTGTGTCAAATTTGACAGTCCGAGTAGAAGACCTTGTTTATTTAGACCATGGGGTGTCCCATAATTAGCATAATCTAATTTCCATAATATGATCCGCTTAACAGGCTTGGCATAACATAAATGTGCATAATGTTTATTAAGTCCATCTAATGATAAAAATGCATAATGCTTAGTGTGCCTAGTCATAAATCCGCATAATTTTTAGTTTTATAACATTATTTAGTATAACTTTTAATAAAATAAAGTAAATTAACATGACGTAAACATAACACAGTAAATAAGTGAATACCTACCTACCCTACTTATAATTAATATTTTGTTTGCATTGTATTATGGCGTTTGCACTCTTTGTTATATTAGTACTGTTGTAAAAAAGACTAGTATTATAATAATATTGTAATATTTTTTAAGCATTAAAAAAAAATAATATAAATCCCGACCAAAGAGATAAAAAACCTCGCTATCTTGTGGAATTTCAATGGACCTAATTTTATAAAGGAAATTGTTGCCATAGTCGTAAAAGCATACACGTGGCGCCCCCAGAGCAGGTTTCTAATTTCTTTGGTCAGGCTTTACAAAAGGTACGATCCTGTGGAGTTTCTTCGGCGGATCCTTCTCCACAGCAGCGGACACATTGCGCGAACCTGCCAGTTACTCGTATGTTCAAACGCATATCGTAGGCTTGTCTTAAACTATAACGAATGCTCAGCCAACATTGTTTTGAGCAGCTTTCCCTAGCTCCTTTCTTACGTTAAGCTTTGCTAAGCAAACATGCAAAGGACCGTGGCTACATTGACATTTCAGTTATTTTTTTGCGGTTTTGTGTTTTTAGTACACCAAGTGTTGGCTTCGCTCCACGTAACTCCGGCCGCTTTCAGCTCGCTCTCCACAGATTGACACTGGGTCTCCACAGATTGACACTGGGTCTCCACTCGACTACCTACTTACATATTACTAACTTATTAAATTGTGTATTTTTTGTAGCAAGTACTACCTGGCCAGCAACACACTGTTTATTACTTTTATGTGCTGTATGGACTCTGTGTCCAAGTTCTTCCTGGAAGAAGCTTTGGTGGCCGTATTCATGAACGACTGTTACTTGCGGAATATAATTCTCGTGGTTCCTCCTACTTGCGAATTTGGTATGTTTTTAGAATTGCGGTTTTAAAGTTGGTCCTTTTAAGCGCCATTATCCCGTAGCAGGAGAGGCAAACCTCGTGGGGTGAATTTCTAGCTGCTTGTGCTGACTACTGTACATCTCAATCAAAATCTCACAGGGAGCCCAAATTAAATCCCTACTAATATTATAAATGCGAAAGTAACTGTGTCTGTTTGTAACGCTTTTACGCCAAAACAATGGGACGGGTTAGTAAGGTTTATTAGTTAAAATATATTAACAGTATGCATTGAAAAATATTTCTAAACTCATAATATTTCGCTATCTTTAACCTACGTCACAAACCCTGGTGTCAGAATTATTGACCAGCCTAAGGCTTCTGACATGGCTCCTATAACGGCTATATCCGTAGGGACCAAGGGGTGAGGTAGGTTAACCTCAAAACCACACGAAAATCAAGCAAGCTATCGTTAAGAAGCTTATCAAAACTGTCCCAACTTGCTTGCAGACTGCATAGAGAAGTACCCGACATTCAGAAAGCGGTCGATTTACAAGCATTGCTCTGTGTTTGAAGAAGAAAATAGCTGCGTCAGCTTGTTCGTGGCGTTGAGAACTGACTTCTGCCCTCCGCTGAAGGTTCGCAGGGCTGTGTCAGTATTCACATTTTTACGACAATAAATAAAAATAGATGATAGATAAAAAAATACTACATAATTATCGTCGTCGTTCGTTAACAACTCATATACGTCCCCACCGAGGGGCTCGAGCCGAGTTAGGGGGCAAGTCGTCCAACCAAAAACTGGGACCAGGGTCCAGTTCCACCTTTTTAATTTGATAATAGGCAACTGGGCCCACGTTAGTATGCAATTAGGACGATTGTACTACCAAATATTTTTCTAGGGGTTTATTCGGTCCCTGGCTTAGCAAAGGGAAATAAAACGAGAGTTCAAGTGAGAGTTAGTCAAAAATCTTATATATGTCGCAGGGAAATATGGAAATCGGGGATTTCACGAAATCCCTAGGGATATCACGAACTCGCGGAAGATGCCGAATTCTCTTGTTTATTAAGTCTTCTTACTTAAAAATAATCTAGTGATATGACAAAATACCAATTCATCATCAGTGATAAATGTCGTTTCACTAAACAAAATCTAGTAAAATGTTAGAAAAGCGAAAATGCCGAATACAAATGGAGCCATGCAGCTCTTTCGCTCGCTCTAGTACCTATACACGGTCACTAGTGGGTAAAACCAATTTTAACAATGTCAATAAATAGTCACCAAATTGAGATAAATAGAGAGAGATAAAATTTATCAAAAATCCGATTCACCATCTTTATATGTAGATTATTTTGAAATAAATCATAAAAAATAAATTTTTAGTTTAATTTTTGTTTGTATTTGAATTTTTGAAATATTTCACGTATTGAAATATAAATAAGACTTACCAAATCGAGCTCACAACGCCGCCGTCTCACTTATGTTTTGACTGATTGATATAGATTTTGTTTCTATGGCTGGCGGTGGGAGCAAGTTCTTAGAAAATATGCTTGGCGGTTAAAAGGTTAAAATATTTCGAGCCACATTTGAGATTTCATTTAGCGTGACGACTATTTTCGACAATTTTTACCCGACTGCAAAGGAAGGGTTATTTGGAATTGAAATCAAGCAGGTGCTCTGAGCGACGCATTTGTTTCGCTCCCACTAGTGCCCGTGTATACTGGAGCGAGCGAGAGAGCTACATGACGTGAAATACATATTTCAAAAATTCAAATACAAACAAAAATTAAATTAAAAGTTTATTTTTTATGCATTATTTCAAAACAATTTCGGATTTTTGATAAATTTTATCTCTCTCCATTTATCTCAATTTGGTGAATATTTATTGACATTGTTAAAATTGGTTTTACCCACTAGTGCCCGTGTATAGGTACTAGAGCGAGCGAAAGAGCTGTATGGCTCGGTTTGTATTCGGTATTTACGCTTTTCTGACATTTTACTAGATTTTGTGTAATGAAACGACATATTATCACTGACGACGAATTTGTATTTTGTCATATCACTAGATTATTTTTCAGTAAGAAGACTTAATAAACAAGAGAATTCGGCATCTTCCGCGATTTCCATATTTCCCTGCGACATATATAAGATTTTTGACCAACTGTCACTTGAACTCTCGTTTTATTTCCCTTTGCTAAGCCAGGTACCGAATAAACCCCTAGAAAAATATTTGGTAGTACAATCGTCCCATTGCATACTAACGTGGGCCCAGTTGCCTATTATCAAATTAAAAAGGTGGAACTGGTCCCTGGTCCCAGTTTTTGGTTGGACGACTTGCCCCCTAACTCCTCGAGCCTACCCTGATATTAGGGTGAATAGGCCTTAGTCGACCACGCTGGCCCAGTGCGGGTTGGTCAACTTCACACACAACCTTTGAATTTCTTCGCAGGTGTGTGCAGGTTTCCTCACGATGTTTTCCTTCACCGTAAGAGCGTCGAATAAACGTACATATGAATTCGAAATTCGAAAACACATTGGTACGTGTCGAGGTTTGAATTTGAACCCGCGAACTTCTGAATGAAAGTCAACGGGCTTAGCCACTTGGCCATCGACGCTCTTATATACATAATTATAAAAAAATACATAGACATGTCGTATTAAAGTAAAAAATATATTTCGCGTAGATATCTGCTTAGGTATGTACCTAATTCGCATCATACACCATCTTTTGTTTGCCTTTTTTATTTTTTTGCGGGATCAAAACGATTGATGGTATTTTCTTTGAAGTAACTCGGAAACTTTACTTCTTGTAACTTCAGGTAGTTTCTGGCAATCTATTATTTACCTATTTGTTTTTTACAGTATAGCGCTGTTTTATCTTAGGTGTTTTATTTTGGAATATGACACGTAGTCCCATGTTTCACTCCCAACTCCCAACACCAACAAAAAGTGAATAATTTTTATTAAATTTCCGTGGACATATATTTTTTTCTAAAACGTACTTCGTTCATATTTAGCAAATTCTTTCGTTCTACCATAAAATGAACTGTTATACGTACCTAATTAAAGTGTATGTTGATTTTCCTATAATGATAGATCCTTTGTTCCTTAGAGAAGAAGACAACGATGATGTGGTCGAGATTCTAGATAAACGTTGCGCGGCACTGAAGGAATTGTATGGTGAATATTATATTAGCGAGATACTTTCCCGCCATCCAGAAAGCAATAGAACGATCATTGTAGCAGAAGATGACTCAATGGTAAATATTTTGTAATCAGTAAGTAGGTATATCTGTGTATGTAGTTGTGTTAAAATAGCAAGAAAAGCTCTTTAGTTCTTCGTGGTATATTTCACTTTACTGTTGCCTAAACTTCTAGGCAAGAAGATATTGCAAACAGAACGACAACAATGTTTAAGAATGGCGGGAGTGGTCTTTTTGTTGTGAATCAAATACTTTTTGCTCATACCCTCTATTTGTTTGAATTTTCAGCATAGTGACGGACAAAAGGTGGTAGGAACGATGTGTTTGAATTCCACTGTTAACTATGAGAAACTGCAGCACATCTACGAATTAGCACCGTTCAACGGACTGGTCAAGATGGATCCCGTAAAACGAGAGGAAGGCAAACGATCCAACACCTTATTGGAGATTTTCGGGTAAATTCTTTGCTGGAAATATAGAAAAAACGAGAAAATAAAAGTGTCCAACCCAGGGAGATGAAAAAGAGCCGTGCTTCGTTGGTTCGACCTTAGCAGGGTGATAAAGCACTTTTTTGGTAGATTTTTAATTGAAGAAAACGACGCTGTCCGGTTGGGGGTTGAGTCTGCTAGGGATATTTGCACTATACAGGGCGTCTGTATAGTAAAATCTGTGGTTGGGTTTGGATTACGTACGTAGCTGTCACCTAGACTGAATACAATACAATTACAAATATTCTTAAATAATATTACGGTGTTTTCCCGCTGTTACATATTCATACACAAAAAAAAAGACATTTTCTTGAGTTCTTTATTAAAAACTCCAAACGCTGTCTTCACGTCACGCACGGTGTTCCCGATTTCAAATTCCGGTAAGGCACTTATCGGACAAAATATATCAACTCAAAAAATATTCGCCACATTGGTAAGAACATTTCAGGCTGAATCACCAGTTTGTTCGAAAAGAGAGATGATTCCGTGCTTTGGAAGTCATGTAAAGCCGTTGCTCCCAGCTATTTATGTACAGATGTAATTGTCAGAATCCTCAGGCGGCTTAATATGCAGGGGTTAATATAGTTGGTCGGTAAACTTAAAGACTTCGCTTCGAAGACATATATCAGCTGGTGCCATCTAGGGCAAGTTTTTTTGATTTTCCACCTGAACGTATTTTATTTAATGTTGCAGAAAACCTATAATGACTGGACAATGGAGTCCATTTGATAGTCTTGACAAGAAAGGTCTGATGATAAGCAAAGACCCAGAGAAATTTACTGTACGTTGATTCCGTTACATTACTAAAATAAAATTTTATTACCTTTTTTACGAAAAAATATTGATTTGGTATATTGTATTGTATATAGAAAATACGTGACGTTCCACTTGCAAAGGTACCTTATGGTCGGTATCGAGTTACGCATATCCCTGTAATCAGCAACTAGCTATTCAAATCCAAAAAGATTATCTTTATAAGTACTAAAACCGACCATAAGGTACCTTTACACGGGAACGTCACATATTATATTCTTACAGGTAATCAAAGAGCGACCATCAGAGAGACGAAGTAAGTCAAGCAAAGTGAACTTCCAAGGGCCTCGCATAAGGCGTTCTTTGAATCGCCGTTCTGACGTCACGTACTACTCGCAAGAGAGCGATAAAATATACTCGCCCACTCCATCCATCACGGCCGACATATCAATGATGTTGTTGATCGATGACGAGCCGCTGGACTATGAAATAGTGAACATTGATACAAATCTATTTAATTTTCCAGAAGTAACATCGCGCGATACTTTGTAAGTATTAGGTATTAGCGTTTTACAAGCTTAAAGTCTAAAATAAATAAATGTTAAATAAATGTTGGGTTTGAAAGAATATGCTCAGCTCTATCAGCGGTTTTGAGAAACATTTCAAATAAACTTTAGTCAGACATTTTGTATGCAGAAGTCATATTTTGTTTTATTTCCGAATAAAGTTTCTTTGGGAAAACTCAAACTCTTTGCTTAAAGCCGTTGACTAAGCTTCAAATGTGTCTAAGGAGTCATTTACGCCCTGTATTTTACCTGCCTTCTGGTTCTTAGCAAAATTTTCTACTAACTCAACTCTTCCTGTAAGTATCGTACCTACAACCCCCCACGCTAGCGTCTTTAAGCGTTGACGTGTATCGCGCATACAATCATCCGCGTCCGTCTTTTGTTTCACTCGCCTATAAATTGTATGAGCGACGCACGACGTGTCGTCGACGTTCATAAGACGCTAGAGTGGCTACTATAGTGATGATTTTGAGCTGAAAACGAATACTGAAAAAATGTTGCAAGGAAAGTATATTTGAAATGGTATTTTCTTTTTAGAGTCAGTGGCGCCAGAGTGAGTCAGAATGCATCGGGGCATAGGTTAAGAAGTAAGATTTCGTCTGCATTAGTATATTTCTACGGTTGCTTAACATTGAGATCTGTAATCTGCATGTTTGAAATTTTTAGAAAGGAAAAGTAGTATGACTAAAATCACCGATGACGGTTTGCTCTTCGAAGGGAAACCAAATGCTTTTATAATTGAATTGTTCGGACTTATAGACGAACTTGATGACAGGTAAAGTGTTATATAATATCGTGTTATAATATTCTATTATTAGTTTTTTTTTTCTGGAAATACGATTACTTCCTAATGACACTTAAATATTACAGACGTGCGTTTGAAATGCTTGAAGCTGCATTTGAGTGTATGCCGAACTTTGATTACTGCATTATACGCATTCCATCGGCTCAGAAGACCTTTAGTTTGCTTCAACATTTTACGGTAAATTCAGTTGTATTCTTTTTTGGCGCCTTGGAATTCATATCACAAGTTTTGCAAGGTTCATATTCACCACAAGGCTCAAAGCCGAAGATTATTTATTCCGCCAAATAATATGGCTACGATAAATACCATTTCTTTATGGCTTAACTTGTGTAAAAAATAGTCAATAATCTTCAATCAGTCAATTTACATTGTGTTTGAAATCGCTTAGGTATAGGTACATATAAAATTAACAAACTACAAATAAATAATTATTAATTAATGAAATTCAACACGTCAAAAGTGATTTGTAAAATCTTATTTCGAATAAACACATTTTGTTTTTTTTTTAAATAAGAGTGGAATAGAAAATTCGATATATCGGGATAAGATTGTCGTTTATAAACCCAAGATTTAAGTTCAAAGGCGGGTTTCATTGCTTGCTGAACCCAAACGCAGAAAGGTTCTCTAGTAGCGACAACGCAACGGAAAACGCAGAGTGGAAAGGCGATAGTGGCACCTATATGTTGGACTGAGGATATTTACCCCGCGAAGCAATAAAGGAGGGATATTAAGACGATGAACTAACAAATTAATGAACCGCTTTCATTTTATCAGGTTGTACCTACGAAACCAAATGTATGTTGTAAATACGCGCTTTATGTTGCACATCGGAATTCTGTTCTTGGGTATGTTTTATTAACATTTTATATGCAGCCAACAGCCTATCATACGCGATTTCGATCTTATTCGTAAATTCTAGGAAACTAAGGGTTCGGAGAGCGGAGGTGTCAGATATCCCCCAGATAGCAATATTATTGCAAGATGTTGAATACAAGGAAACTATTTGGACAATTGAAAATGCCATACAAACCCCCCAACAGCAAATCGCTTATGTGTTCCTTTGTGGATACTCCCTGGTTGGAATCGGGATACTGGAGTAAGTAATCTTAGTACATTCATAACATCTATAGTACCTAGAAAACTTTAGAGGTCGATAATAAGATTATAATTTATAAGATTACTATGTATAAAAAAAGAACTAAAAACCGAGTCAAGGGGATGTAAGAAGTGATATATTCACACAGATGCAATTTTTTTTCGTAAACGGGTTCAAAAGTAAAATATTCTGAGTTTTTGAATGAAATTTCGTATGGTGGTAGCAAGGACGTTAGAAATTAGTAATATATGGTGGTACCTTATATCCCCGTTCAACATCTTAGATACGTTTTACCACGGGAAAATATCTAATTTCTACGGGAAACTGTGCACGGGAAAGACAAAAAATAAACGCGGCCGTAGCCGCGGGCGGACAGCTAGTATTATAAATGTTGCTGGTTTTTTTTATTATGCTTGAGCTTTCGTAGTTAGTAGTTAGCTAAACAGCTTATATTTTTCTTACTGACAGATCTTCAGTTTAAGTATTTCTTTTACTATCTACTTTTTTTTCTTATATGCAAAGCGTGCTGACTGACTCAACCTCTTTGCCGATATCGGGTTCACCCAGGTATATTGCCAAACACAAGTATAGAAGTTTTTACTACATAACAACAGCGTACCAGTTCATCGTTTCTCATTAGTTTTCCTACACTTGTTTTCAGTCCCCCAGAACACACAGATCTCATTCGCGCTAAATTCGTGGTGGAAGCTCACCAGCGCATTAAATACCACATATCAGGCCAGGGTCTAGACGGAGGAATCTCTATGGTGAAGACAGTATTGGTGTATCCGGCATTCGAGCCGCATTTCTCCTTCTTCGCGAGGGATATGATGCGGCTTTCTGGAAGCAATACGCTTATGTGGCTTACTGCGTATAGAAATAAATGGGTAATGTGGATTTCACATCAATAAAGTTGTCTAAATTAAGTTGAAAACAAAACAAAAGAGTCTTTGGCTGCCTCGAAGCGCACAGACTTTCCTAGCTTTTTGGCTGCCTTATTGCTACTCTTAAGACTTCACTCTTTAACCGAGCATCAAATATTATTTGAGGAGGGTGGGTCTAGAGTTCTGCATTACAAGTTCCGTACCAACCAAGTAAGCATTGGCCGATTGTTACATTACAGGTAGCCCACAAAGCTAATGGAATAGTAACAGCGATGACTCCACTTACTTTTCGAAGCTCATCAACATACGCAATGTTGCCGGAACTTAAACACGTTTTTAATATTTCTAAGAATTTGTAAGTATTTGACACTATTATCTTCGGTGGTGCTAATACAGCGCGAAAAATTAAAGAAAAGGAAATAGCTTATTTTTATCACTTATTTAAGTCAAATAAAATTACATTTATAGGCGAGTTTAGCAATACAACATGTGCGGTCTTCGGAGCTCGGAAACTGCACGGGAAAGTATAAAAACAAGGCGGGCGTAGAAGCGAGCACACAGCTCGTTATACGTATAAGGGTTTACATAAATCCAGAACAAAATATTCTGTACTATATATACATACCTACCTACTCATGTCTAATTTGCATAAATTCAATATTACTGTTTGTGCTTTAGATTATCATTCAGCGCCTGGTTCGTGAGTAAGAAGTTGACGAGTATTCAGAAGTTGAACATTGATACGCGCATCGTTGTTGTAGGCGCTTCCAAGACTGCCATCGCTTTCCTCTACAATCTGCTATTTGGGTATTTATACAGCACATGTCTAGATATGGACTGTAGCTATGGACTGAAGTCTATGTTATATTAATTTGAAATCATATCTGGGTACACGTTAATGAACCCTTGCTGACGTGTATACCTATTTTTTAGAATTGCTTTGTTATAAATCAAATTGTATAAAATAATAAATTTATAAAATAGTTTGAAAAGATGCAACGCCTGTGGAGTTTCTTCCGGCGGGTTCTTCTCCACAGAAGACAGCCAAATTGTGAACCCGCCTCGACGTCGAAAAGTGATTTGTAAAATCTTACTTCGAATAAAACATAGGTATTTCATTTTCATTTTCATTTGATTATACCATAGTATGTTGCAAAGTGATTTCCGAATTAGAATTGGATACTACAATTTTCATGTCAGGCTTTTGTATAACAGAAATAAAATCGCAGATTATGCAGCACTCGAATCGAATTATGCACCAATAAAAGCTATTTTCAATTTTAAATTTTTTTTTCAATATTTCTCCAGTTAATCATATTATGTCCCAATCATACAGGGACTCATCCACCTACCTGACCTTTACGAACGTGACCCTGATCTCGACGAATGGCCTCCCATATATGCGTCATCCGATCTCGGCCACGGAATTCATGTTTCCCAAGCACTTCTGCATGAGCGACCGTTTCCTCAAGAGCACTCCTTTTACCTACTACGTGAACGTCGTGCAAGCTACTATGGTCGAGATTAACAAGTGAGTTCATGTATTACTTGGTGCTTGTAACGACTACAATTTTTTTATCGGGTATCGAATCTTAAACCAAACAATTTGTGAGCCGACTAAATCTTAGCTCACCTACCCACTAGAGATGTAGCTATATCATACAGCAATTAACATTTATAACAGAAAACTAAGTTTTTAAATTTTGTTCCTTCGTGTGCTACGGCGTAGCAAGTTGCTACGAAAAATTTACCCTTATGTTGTGTTGTGACTTGTGTCTTTTGAGATCAATATATTTGTTTGCTGATGTGTTTATGCGATTGTATTTCGTAATTCACACGGAAGAAATGGTACCAGCTAGTTATAATAGATAGATGACTGATTCTGACTGACTCTTTGACATATTTTTGAACGCGTCAAGGCCAACTTATCTATTCTATAGGTACTTAGGGGAAGATAATTTGTAAGCATTGGACTCTACTATTCTTATTATGCTATAAGATTGAACGTGTTTTATATCTTTTAAATATTAATAAGTAAAATGTCAATGATAATAACAACCTGTTTTATTGTCTTAAAGGCAAGACAAATGCATAGTTACAGAAAACGGCAGCAAGTACTATTACGATTTGCTGTTTTTGATGGTTGGCAAGCAGTATCAGCATCCCGATTACATGAAAGCATTGACTGAAAGGGACAAAGAGATCAGGTAAACTCAAAAATTCTAAATTATTTTATTTATTTTATGCTCCATTTTATAGATAATGGATTTACATTATATTGTACAGAATGAACAAGGTACCGAAATACGTGCGAATGGACGACCCTCACTTCATAGATTCGCAGCTGGAGCCGCGTGTAGACTACGAGACACCGGAGAACGTGTTCTTGGTTAACACCTTGCATGACGCCAACCGCGCCCTCTCCTATGTCAAAACGTTCTTCTGGCGATTCGATACTTGTACGTTTACATCATATTACATAAATAAAATAAAAAAACATTTAAAACTTGACCAGAAAAATGAAAAAACCTCAACACTTTGCGGAAATTCAGTACAATTTTATGCCGAGTTTACACGCAAGCCTACGAGATGCTGCTATGCGCAAGAGTGAGCACGGTGGTGTATTTGTATCTCATTCTAACGCATGACTGCGTCCCGTACGCTTGGCTTGGCAAGCCACGGCAAGCGTGTAAATCCGGCATTATAATAGCGATTGTTGCCTGAGGCGCTAAAACATGTGGCGCCTCCAGAGTTGCATTTTATTTTTCTAATCAGGATTGACTAATAATATTTACTACTGCTGCCTATAATTCGACTGCCCAAAACAATCCACTTACCTACTGCTGACTCTCCACTTCTATCTCTACCTCTACTTTGAAAAGGAGGGAATTTCTAGTGTTAGTTGCTAGCTGTACAAGTGAAAACGACGTTCTAGGATGGCCTGGCTTGATTCAATTGTTTCCGAAACGCTATTCTGTGACTGTAAAGGCTCGCTGCACACACTTTCGAAGAAGAGAAAGAAATTTAGATAGACAAAAGTAAAGACTCTGATGAGTATTGATCTTGGAGGACATAAAAGGTTCTCATGTATTTCAATGTTAATCTATCGACAGAGTCATATTTGATTTCATACAAATAGGCACATATTTTCTCTTCCTCACAAGTCTTGAGTGAAGTCTTCGCAGCAAAAATCTGTAACTAATGAGTAAAATTCTTTCGCAGTCAAAATTATTGTGTACGGCGCAAGCCTCGATGCTTACTGCTGTGTGACAGCCCTATTGGAGATCGACGTGCCACCAGAAAACATCATTTTCGTGGAGTCCTTTCCACCTGAAGACCCTCAGAAACCACGCGTGCCTTTCTTCTGTAATGAGAAAGTTAGTACGGTATCACAGAATAGTATTACTGGTACAAAAGAGACATTCACCACCCCGCACCAAAACAAGTTCCTCGCCCAATAAGCCCCTACGCACTAGGTACATCCCGCAGGCGCCGCCGAACTCCATCAGGTGGTGTCAATGGAACTCGATGAAGCATTAGAGACTATTTTCCCTTGATTTTCATTGAATTCTGGCAGTTGTCTTATTTTCAAATCGCGTTCGTTCTTTTGAGTCTCCCGGATGTGATGGTGTCAAAATAAGTAGTTAGGAGCAAGGATGTAATATGTTATACGGTAGTACTTTAAACATCATTGGTTAGGGAAAATTATTTTGATACAGGTCGTTCTTAATAAACTAGCATTAGTGTTTGCCTTTGTGCAATAAAGAATTGTCATTCATTAATAAAAAAAATCAAAATGACATATTTTACAAAATAATTATACTTAACGACTAAACTAAATTTTATTTTAATTTTAACTAACATTTATTTATAGGTGGACCAAACGGTGAGGTCATATTTTGACACATTGGGATTGGTCATTCACAGCGGCTTTTACTTCGAGAACTGGAACGTGGACGAATGCAACGTACTGCACAGTGTAGAGTTCATCTCCTACTACCAATATATGAAACTGGATTGTGCTGCGTTTTTCTACTATGGAAAACGGAATATAAATCCGCACGCTTTTGTTGGTTAGTATGATGTTTGGTAATAGTTTGAATTTCAAGTCACTACTCAATAGAGTCCATGATAAAGGGTGATAGTTATTATTAACCATATATTTCTCTCTCTTAATGGAATAGGTACTGTTATTGGTAGAGTGACGGCTAATATACTCTTTATTTAATTTTAAAAAGTAATTATAATGATTGATTGGTTCTTGGCCGGATTCCAAACTTGCCGGAGATTTGCTTATTTGAAGTATTCTATTCAGTCGTTACACTCTTGCCAGAGTGGTCGTGGTCATTAGTCAGAAAACCGATAAGTTACTTTGGTGATGCGGCGTCATTCATTTCGCACCGCGGCCTTTTGGGTACAGCCTGGCAGTAAAGACGTGAAATTATTATAGGGGCGCCACTTCCTTTACGGCGCCGTTGCCATTTTAAACCATGCTGTCACGCTCTAACTTAAATATATTTCTGAGATGTAAGATTAGTTCCGTTTCAAGACTTTTTGCCAAACTGTACATTCATATACGGGGTCTGGTCTGTCCATTTCGAATGTAAATCTACTGCGTGGGCTTTATAAACGTTTTCTAAAGCACAAAAGTGTTGTCTGTATAGCTATAAACAGAAGCGGGCTGGCATACGACGGAGGTATCCTGATAAACCACAAGTGGCGAACCAACGACCCCGCCATCTACGCAGCCGGGACTGTCACGCGGTACTACAGGCGCTATATGGCTGATGATAAGCTGCAGAAGTTCTATGACACTTACGAGATAGGAAAATCTGTAAGTTTGTACTGGTTTTGGTTTTATATGCCTAGCCGAGTTGCTTGCGCGTGGGTTTCGAGATTAAACTACTTCACAAACCCTGCTGTCACTAGTTATTGGGCCCCCTAATGCATCTGACATGGCTCGTGCAACGACTACATCCGTAGCTTGGCCGGAACCATCGACTTTAGGCTCTTTCTGAAGCATGGAATCTTTTTTTTTCAAACGATCCTCTTTGTCAACCTCCTTAATGTGAGGCGAATGTTTTAAGACGAGCAAAATAAAAAAAGCCTTTACAATTCAAAAGGTTTTTATTTGAAATAAAATTTTCAAGAACATTTCGACGTCAAAGCTAATATACATAAATATCGAGGACCAGAGCCTTCTGTGGTTAGTCGTTCAAAAGTGGCGTCTATGGGTAAAAATATCTTTACAATGTAGTGTCTTGGTAATACGAGTAAATTGTCACAGTAGCCTTCCAACACAACCCTAAGCTTACTGGGAGACACCTGCTCGTGGTTACGTAACTAACTGTTATATTTTTGTTGCTTATTCGGGCTTAAGAACTTGAAGGCCTTAACACTTAGGATCCCAAATTGCGACTTCTTCAAAGAACTTTAGTTGTAAATCAAATTTACCTTCTTCAGCTAGCTATCCAAATCAGAAATGAACTTGATCCACTATTCTGCGAAGTTAAGACGGACACCAAAAATTTCTACAATAAAGAGAGTTCGGAGTCGTCGAGTTCATCTGAATCTGGTTCATGCGAACATTCCAAGTCTTCAGATTCTAGTTCTTCATCTATCACCTGTGATCCTAGGTATGTGTTGACATTTATTTATAGCTATGAGCATAGATTATTAATAAAATTATTGTAACTATATATATAAAAACTGGCCAAAAAAATAAAATACCTCGCCATATTGCGGAATTCCGATGAAACTAATTTAATTTTATAATGGATATTATTTACTTAAACAAAAATATACACGTGGCGCTCCCAGGGCAGGATTTTCATTTCTTTGGTCAGGCTTTAACTATTATATAATAATATGACAAATTATTTCAAAATGTTGTATCTTCCCATTAAATTTATGATGAAAGGCATATTTTTGTACACGATTTACATCCATCCAAGGCAGTAGTTTACCCACGAGTTTACCAATTAATAAAAAATATAGCTATATTAGAAATGGAAAGGTAAGAAATACATTGAAGGCTTGGCAGAGAGTGAGCCCTATTGCCACGTTCAATGAAATGTAATTTAATGTGGCATTAAAAAGTATTATCTATCTGAAGTGACTCGTAACAAAGTGAATCAAATTCGAATTATAACACATATAAATTATTTATTTAAAGTAAAATTCTCGTAAACCTATCGTTTTAGTTACCAAAAATACTAGAGAATCCATACTAATATTATAAATGCGAAAGTGTGTTTGTTTGTTTGTCCTTCCTTCACACCCTAACTAAGCAACCAATCGAGATTTTTAACATAGAGTTAGTTGAAGGGATGGAGAGTAACATAGGCTACTTTTTACCGCGGGAAAATAAATTAAAATGGCGGAATGATAGTAATATTATTTTGATTCAGGGGGTTTGAAAACTGCTACCCGTGTCTTATCCCGCGGCTCAAGCAGCCGCTGTTCTGGTACTGCATTCTCCCAGGAAACCTGCAATACCTGGAGATCCGTGCACCTGGAGCTAAGTTCCCGCACTACTACGTACAGACCAAGCACCATAATGTAAGTATATTTTGTATTTTGTAAATACCTAACCTAACACATCATTATTATTATCCCTACCCTGAAATTAGGGTCAATTGTGTACCTACCTACTCGTATTGCACGTGTATGTATATGTGCCTATTTCGGTATGTACAAAGTATGTACTTATATATTATGCTTCTTATTATTATTTGTTATTTCATGTAAGTAATAAAATAGTGAATAAATAGTAAACGCTGTTCGTATGTAGTTTATCTTACTAGATTTTTATGCCACCAACCCGAAATAAACTATCTTATTAGCGTTTTTCTTGGAATGGGTTGCCTGGAAAAGATTGCTACTTTAACAATAAGGCCGCCTTTCGAAACCTATTGTTTTCTTTTATTTGTGTTTGTTGTGCTAGCTAACGGTAAAACACTTAAAGAACATGTCACGTGAAAAGTTCATAAACAAATTTATTATTATCCGTCCACGCCCATTCCTCTCCTCACCTCCGCTCGCTTGCTCAAGTTATCTACCTATATACACATCTTTTTTCTCTTTTTTTTTTGAATTGACCTATTCGAAAATATACGACCAATCAAGCTTAATCGATTCGCAAATACCCCGTGCCGTTGGTCGATTCACCTGTAAAGGTTATCGAACAGTGTTCTAACTTCCCAGGGAACATTGATAGAAACGTTCAAGTCTGGTTACTTCAAGCTGCATATCAACAATGACATGATTGTGGACGGCATTACGTGCCTCACACCAGACACTCGCAATATCGAGAACTTCAAGATGCTCTATGGTCACTCCGCAGCTGTACTCAATAATGTGCACATACGATTTAAGGTAAGAATGCCAGAAATATATTTATGGGACATCACAACTAATCTTCCGAGTGAATTTCGAGGTTAACCTACCTCAGAAACCCTGGTGTCGGAATTGTTAAACCGCCTTAGGTTTCCGACATGGCTCCTATAACGACTACATCCGTAGATAGTAGCCGGGAGTGGTCCAACGGCTTTACGTGCCTTCCGAAGTACGGAATCATCTTTATTTTCGGACAATCAGGTGATTCAGTCTGCTATGTCCTAACCAAATTGGAGAAAGTCTCACAAAGTGATACTTGTTCAACGGATCCTCACCGAAATTCGAACCCAGAACCTCCGTAACGTCGGAAGAGCTTTTGACCGCTCGAACACGGAGGTTGTTATCACAACTAATTAAACTAGATTACACAAATATAATTTGAACATTTACACATATGGGGTAATTTATCTACACAGGTCATTCATAACTCATAACATAAGGAAACCATTGAAAAAAGATGGACCTCGCCATACAAACTGTCTGATAAGAATTACTATTTTGTATGAAAAATTCTAATATATTTTTCGATTTTCTTTGACTGAGCATGTCGTTATAGTATACACTTACACCTTTTTTGTGCTGCGACACCACACAAAAAAGGCTTTTCTTTCTGGGCTTCTGTGAACTGTGAACTTTGTACACCCTCAAACATAAAGTTGAAAACCAATGATTAAAAAAAAAAGCTTTACCCAATTAAGGGAAGTCATTATGAAAGAATTCCGTATTTAGAAACGTTTCATACGCCTATGGAGGACATCCAGCGTACGGTAAGAGTTACTCTATGAAATGCTCTGAAGGTCAAAATATACCCTTGCAATTTAGCTGCACTACACTGCATTGGTTGGTTCAGCAGTTCGTTCGTAGCCACGTGGTTAGCCACAAATTACTGCTGAACTGAAAGCAGGATTTTTTTCAGTAAAAAGCTGCGTCAAATTACCGAACTTATATCAATTTTATTTCTGGTGTTACTACTGATCATTTTCATAATAAAATTGAATGACACTATTCAAAAGTATTTCTTGTAAACTATTCTTAGGAATCAAAAGCTCTTTATGAATGCGGCTAAGTTAACAATTCAAGAACCTTAACATGGATTCCGGCCGTCTTTTGTTGATTTGACCCACTTTGTATCGTGTTGTTTAAATATTTACCTTCCATTTATTACAATAATGTTAACTTTCGTGTCATGGTCGTGGTTTATTCATTATTTGAATAGCTAGCTTTTTTTGCGAAAGTTGTTAAACGAATTGAACTTTTTCTTCGAATATTGTTGAAGAATTTACTCTAATAATATAACACTTTAGGTGGACTTATTCAAATTTTATAATTTACTATAGCTTTCCGCCGCGGCTCCACTTACGTTAACAGTTTTTCCCGTGATAATAAGATATTTTCCCGCTGTAAGAGGTATATTATGTTCATTACCTAAGGTCTATTCTATCTTGGCACCAAATTTTATTAAAATCGCTTTGTAATTTTTGAGCCTATTCAATGCAAACAAACAAACAAATTATTTCCTCTTTATAATATTAGTATGGACTATGCAGGAAATAAGTTGTCCTAAATAACTCTAGTATACCTACTACTAGTCGAGTGTACTTTTAGTAGACTTTATTGCAAACAAAGTAAAAATCGTACAAAAACGATCAATAAAATGTTAAAAAACCGTATGTTGGTATTGACTTCAAAAAAAGAGGTTCTCAATTCTATACGTTACATACGTAATATTGTTGAAATTAATAAAATATTTGCATAGTGATGATGATGATCTATAAAACACCGACCTCAAAATAAAAGCTATTTTATTAAAATTTATTTGATGCATACTTTCGATTTGGTTCTTCTAAAATAAAATTTACCTACTTTATTTCATAATTTTCAGTTACTTACATTTTGAAATTATTGAAGTCGATATAATTTTTTTGAATTACTTTTTATTTATTTCATTTGACTTGCCAGTCAAAATCCCTATTTAAGTATGAAGTATCATATTTAGTTTAGAAGTTCCTTATTTTTGTGGAATGTGGTTCTGTTTTATATTTTCTAAGGAAATACTTTAGTTATTTACAATCGTACTTCTGTGTATTGTCTATTCTAATCAAAGAAGTTGAACACCATTATATTCATGAGAAATTCACACACATCTTCCTAGTTTCCTTTCAGACTGGAAGAATAGATGACCTGTATGATTTCTTCCGCTTACCATGGAGCATGTTTTTATACAATGAACTGTCGGATGAACTATTTAAAGTTGCTAAATATTTGAAACCAAAGGTTGGTGAAACGTTTGGATTTTCGTCTTCTTCTTATCGAGTGGGGTTCTAGGTTAACCTACCTCACAAACCCTGGTGTCGGAATTGTCGAGCCGCCTTAGGCTTCTGACATGGCTCATATAACGACTACATCCGTAGATAGTAGCCGGGACCAACGGCTTTACGTGCCTTCCTAAGCACGAAATCTTCTTTCTTTTCGGACAATCAGGTGATTCAGCTTGCAATGTCCTAACCAAACCGGGGAAAGTATCATAAAGTGATATTTGTTCGACAGATCCCCACCGGGATTCGAACCCGGAACCTCCGTAAAGTCAGAAGAGGTTTTGACCACTCGACCACGGAGGTTGTTAGTTTAGATTTTTAAAGTTAGTTTGCATTTTTTAATTCGAACACACTTCTGCTTACCGAAGAAATATCTACTTAGTTTGATGTAGGTATATAGAGTACAAATTGTATTGTTTTATTTATGTCTTTTTTAGAATTATATAGAACTTCTAACCCGGCGAATTTCATCCCGCTAAGATATTTTACCTAAATTTAAACGATTTTTTTTCATCGGCCGGAATCCGTCTCGGACTTCTTCAGATCACCCTACCAAAGTTTCATTGTAATCTGATCATTGGCTTTTGAACGCAGAAAGGACAAAAATACAATCATTGTTTTTATTTATATACCTATGTATGTACCTATATAAATATGACAGACCATTCTAAAAAAACCGAAATTTCAGGATACTCCGTTTGGGAAAACGCTACAAGAAGTTCTGAATGACATTAGCCTTAACTTGAAAAACGAGGCAAGTAGTTTCTATTATTTAAAAAAATCAAAATAATTTAATGCATAAAGATCTATATAAGTACCTCAAGTATCGAGATAGCGAAAAAAAAGAGTGACAGTGAAAAATTTGTGAGAATGAGGTACACTTAGGCGTTGTCCTAATAGAACGCGACTACGCGATCATCGCAAGTTCGCGCGAACGCGCGACTGTCAAATGTATGAAGAAATCGTTCAATCGCGCGATCGTCTATTAGGACACATATTCGACTTCAATATGTTTGATCGCGCGTTCGTACGAGTAAAGTTCGCGCGAATCGCTTAGTCGCGTTCTATTGGACAACGCCTTATAGTATAAATAAAAAAATGTGAGAGGAGCTGGAAGCTACATAATATGCGATCCGTATAAAAAAGCAGCCTAGTCATTGTTATTCAAAATATCAAAAATAAAAAATATATTATGTCTGAATCAATATTGAAGTAACAATACGGCGATTTCCCTAAAATTTGTTTTGTATGTAGCAAGCCTTATGTGGTATTAAAAGTTATAATTCCGATAATACTATGGACTACCTTTTCCTAAACTACCCTAAATCAACATTTTGAACATTCAGAGTATGAATGTCGAGGTGGTGGAACAAGTGCACCTTGATTTCGAGAAGAACTTTGAAGCAATAACGGACTACGTGATGGAATGGTTGAAAGACGACGACATGATTCATCCTTTGTTCGCTACACCTAGTAATGTATGTACTTCCTTACTCTATGTGTATGTTATATTTATAATAATAATCTCATTATAATACGAGTATATATAGATGACTAAGTAAGTAGAGATTATTATGTAGGTATATTAAATATTAGCTTTCCGCCGCAGCTCCGCCCGCGTTTACAGTTTTTCCCGTGGCAATGAGGCATTTTCCCGCGGTAAAAGGTAGCCACACACACACACAAATGAAAATCTTACTTCTTTATAATACTAGTATGACTTACTCATAATTATATTTGTCCTTTTCGTAGCAGGATTTAAGTTTTGTTTGCTTGCTTGTCGAGTAGATTTCAAGGATATCCCTCACCAAACCTGTTGTCAGAATTATTAAGAGTACTAGCTGTCTGCCCGCGGCTACGCCCGCGTTGTTTTTCGACGTTTACGTAGTACCAGTAATTTGAACTATCCCACGGGAACTCTTTAATTTTCCGCGATTAAAAGTATCCAAAATGTTGACCGGGGATATAAGGTACCACCATGCAAAATTTAGTTCAAATTGGTCTAATAGTTTCTGAGATTAGCCCGTACAAACAGAAAAGTAGAGAAAAAAAGATTAAAAAAAAAGAAATCTGGATATGTTCTATATCGGTTTTTAGCTTCTTTTTCTATGTACTGATTTTCGACCTCTACAGTTTTATTATATACTTAGATTTGCTTGAAATGACGTGAACTTGTTATTATCTATATAATAAAATTATTAATGATCTCGCTAAGTATATTCTAAGTGTTGTACATCGCAACTCTCTCTTTCCTCTTTATAATACGGAAGCTTTGCATTGAATTGAAGAAGACAAGCCTGTAAAGGCTTATTGCCCAGTACAAATCCTATCATAATATATCCATATTGTAAATACTATGCGATAATGACGACGGCGTGTAATTTTTCAATAAATAAATTATTAAACTTTTTACTGTGTTTATTCAGATGCTCGAGTTTTCGCACGACCTCCGTCATAATCCCGCCTTCAAGCGCTGCAAGAAGACCATCCGGAGGATGCTCGCTATGATCGCTTAATAAATTAAACACATTCTGGTTATACTTATAAATAAATATACTTCAAAGAAATTCACTTCATTTTAATATTGTAGGTATAATAATTCATTATGTAAGTACAAATTCGTCAAGCCATAATTTTTATCAATTTTTTTCTTGAATGTTTGATTTTATGGTTTTGAAATAAAAAAATTATAAGGATTTAGGATGTACAAACAAGATAAACAACGATGCAGGCGTTGTAAATGATATAAAAAGTAAAAACTTTCAGAAGCCCTAAAAGCAACGAATAGCGAAGCGCGGTTTTTCTAACCATTTAGCAGGAATATAAAAAAAAACTTTGCTCATCCTAGGCTAAAAGTTGAGATTGAGAGCAACGTTAAAAAACTATTCGTCTAGAGATAGACGTAACTATGTAGTTTTAAAACTATTTTGACGCTAAAGTTCAACTATAGTGTCAAAATGACATAAAATATCAAATTTTTCAATGGTAACGAATCGGTCATTTTATTTTCATAGAATTATTGTTTAGTTTTATTTAAAAATACAATTTTAAGCTTCTTATTTAAAAAAATATACAATGTTCGCTAGCGCTGACACAACCAACAATGAACCGACACCTGAAACTACCTTCAAGTTGCCGAGGGAACCCCTAAAGTTGAACGACCTGCTTATCCAGAATGTGAACACCTGGGGAAATGTGGAGTACAATATCCCTTTGAGGTCGTCAAACTTCGAGACCCGGACGGGGACCAACGTTGCTCACAGGTTTATTCCACCCATACCACACAATTTAGATGTGGTTAGTATCTTTATTTCTCTGAGTGAAATTAAATCTAGTAATTTTGTGATATAGTGACAGAGCAGTGTAGTCATACTGTAATCTAAATAACCTCCGACTGACCCATAGAACTAGATATCGTATACTTTCATCATCATAATGATGGCCCGTTTCTAAGAAAGAATTGGATATTTCTCGGTTTACTTGTTCCACTGTTACACCGAAATGGCTGACCTGATGTGGATGTGGCCGAAAAATGCATTGGGATCATAGTCAGTTTTTTTTATCTCAAGAAAAGTCATTCAGATTTTCTGTTATAAAAAAAACACCCCCGCCACAAAACCGTTACCTGATCCTTTCAACAAATAGAGATGAGCTGATAATCTTCAAATGGTTGAAGATATTTTCTTGGTTCATAGCTAAGAACACTCTCGATTGTGACACCATGCAAACAAAAAAACTAGATCAAAATCGGAGCATCCGTTTAGGAGCTACGATGCCACAGACAGACAGACACACACGTCAAACTTATAACACCCCTCTTTTTCGTCGGGGATTAATAAAATTAATTTAAGGGAACTTACGAGTAGTTACGAGTTTCAGTTACTTTATTAGATACTAACACTTCAGCTCCAGTGCCTCTTGCTTGTTCTAAATCTTGCAGTAAGTAAGTTTAAGGGTTTGAGAATCGAGGTGCAACCTGTTAGGATGTTATTCATTCAAAATTTAAGAGCAATGCTCTTGTCCATTTCAGATGTTATATATTTTTAAATTAAAGGTATTTACTTCCATACAATCATATCTAACACCAGAAAGTTGCTTTATAGAAAATCAATGAGCCGCTACCAGAACGCGTGACTGGACGTGACATGGTGGTGGAAAAGGAAACCTACCGCACAACCAGCGGCGAATATGATGTGAAGCCCAACCCTAACAAGGCTATGGAGCGCGCTGACGTGGCTGGCAACTGCAAGAACGTCATCTATATGACTGGCGTCGAGAAACGAGTTCGTACTTTACCTGCCTACGTAAAAAATCTCGTAGCTTTTTACAGTATAAACGACAATCTCCAGCCATTGAGGTTGAGTGGTCAAACTCTCGTTACGAAGTTTCCGAGATAATTCCCAGTTAGGCACTTTTCAAATAAATCATATCACTTTTTGAGAATTTCCTGTTTGGTTAGAACATTACAGGGTGAATCACCTGAAAAGAAAGATGACTCTATTCTGGAAGGCACCTAAAGCTGTTTGTCTCTGCTACTATCTTCGAATGTAGTTCTTATAGGAGCCATGTCAGAAGCCACAGCGCACAGCACAGCACAGTGCACAGGCAGCAGCGGCTCAATAGTTCTGACACCAGGGTTTGGGAGGTAGGTTAAGCTTAAAACCCATATGATAAGCAAGAAAAACCATATAACCTGTTAATATTTATAAGTTGTTGTAAGGCGTTGTCCTAATAGAACGCGAATGCGCGATTATCGCAAGTTCGCGCGAATTTTACTCGTACGAACGCGCGATCAAACATATTGAAGTCGAATATGTGTCCTAATAGACGATCGCGCGATAGAACGATTTCTTCAGGCGTTGTCCTAATAGAACGCGAATGCGCGATCATCGCAAGTTCGCGTTCTATTAGGCCTAAGACAACTTCCAAAGCTTGGTGGCAGTGGCAGGTAATTAAAAAAAAGGTAATTTAAAGTGGGGTAAATTGAAGAAGGACTTAACACATATTTTATCTCCAATTACAGTTGCAGAAGCAGACGATAGTTCAACCGCATATGTTGTCAGACATGAAAGACCACTACAGAGGCATTGCGAGGTCTCCTCTCATGCCTCCAGATTACCCTGTGAAAGCACCAGACCCTGAATACATATTCGATGTAAGTGTTTTGACTTAACTTTATCTTGGTATTGAGACATGTTTGTAAGTAAAGGTTGTAGGCTATGGTTGCTTCCAGAAATTCGAAGGTGAGAGATTTATTGGCAATTTAGGCATGTTTGGGCGTTCTCTTAATTTGTTTCTGGGCGTCTTCGTCGGGTCCTATTCCAAATACTACTTAATAACCTTAATTATCTATTTATGCCTTAGTCTGTATCAACCCTTTGTACTTTCTATACGTACCAGATTCCTAAAATACCAGAAGATCAGCATTCTAGATTCATATAATTCCCACACTTAAGAGAATAAATATAGCAGAAATTTTTCTATTTATACTCTAAGTTCCCACAATACCATATGTACGAGTACATTAAATATAAACAAAAACTATAAAATATTTCTTAATGTCTGGAGTCTGTGTGCAATAAACATTTGAAATGTTCCTACATTATATACTATAAATTTTCAATTATTTCAAGGTGGTAGCATCAGGCAGAAACGAAGTGCCTTCCATACCAGAGACAGCCGGCGGATATCGACGACTCTTGGACCCTTATGTGACGACTTATAGAGCTAACCACAGAGTTTGGAGTCCGGACGAACAGTACGGTGGGACCGCGGCCAAAGACCAGATCACCCTTTACTCGGAGAATAACACACCGAAGGTAAGGAAATCGATGTGACGTCGCCTAAAGATCGACATCCTTAAGTTATTACCCCTACCTTATATACCTAAAAATCGTCATAATCCTTCACCTCCACAACGACCGGTCTTGAGCTGCCCACATCCAGCTGTTTTCCGCGACCCTCACCAGATCGTCTGTTCACCTTGTTAGGAGAATGACCACGCTATGTCTTCCGGCGCGTGGCCGCCATTCTTTACTCCCTTACTCCGTATCAGAATAGTTGGAGAATTTTCAGTAGGGTCAGGTGGTATACAGTGGCTCACTTTTTTTCCGAGGGCTGTAACTCTGCTTTAAAACATATTGCGGAAGTTTTAAATTGACAACTATATTGCTCGGTTATCCTAGTTTCATGCTGCTAAGTCACTTTTCTCATATTACTTATGGAAAAATAGATAAATGACATTTTCTAAAAACTTAGAAATGATCCATTGTGTACCTAGGGGTTGACACAGTGGCTCAGTACCGCATGTACAATGGATCGGGGTAGTACAGAGTGGTTACTAAGAATATATACTGACTTTTTGTCGAAAATTCATTTACAATTAAGTGTTTTTAAAGTTAGAATGTTTTGTATTTACTATTTATTATAACTTAAGAGATATCTAGCAGTATCGTTTTATGTAAATTTAATAACTAGGAAATTATAATCAGAACATTATTTATAGGTAATCTATGGGTAAAATCTACGTATTATTGGTATTTTTGTCTCCATTGTTAGTTTAAAATATTGATGATATTAAATAAAATAATACTAAACATAGTAACTAGAATTCAGGAACTCACAAAATGTATAAAATACGTGAAGGAACCTATTGACTTGTTCTTCAATACCTAACATTATATTATATTCAGCCAGATTTTGAGAATTATACAATCATCTATTAATAAATCAAAACGATGATTTTTCCAGTCCTGTATTAAAAGTATGAAAATAGTACCTATACAAAAATAGTAAAGTGCACAGTGAACCATGATTCACTGTGTACTTACAAGTTTTGATCCAGAGTGCACTCCACGGCCATTTTGAATTTAAATCTTCATAAGAAAAAAAGTATTCTGTATTGGCCCACTAATTAAGCACAAATATACTGGTAATTTGTCATAATACGCGAGAAATAAACAAATATATCCATTCACAAGACTGAAAATGAGGTGGAACAAATCAAATCTTATCAAAAATCTCAACTTTTTCCTACGAAAAAATTAAAACTTCTCTATAAAAAACAATATACAACATAGCCGCCACCCGATTGGTTTTGATAAGTTTGCATACCAAACGCTCTTGGAAAGTGAATAGGACAGATAGATAACATTCTTACTTCTTCGAAAACTGCCCCTGCGCCACTGTTTCTGCTATAGCCACTGTATGACAACTTACCCTACTATTTTTATTTTTTAAATCAGTCAGCTCCACAAAGATGAATGGCCAAGATCGTTGAAAGTTATCTACATTTTTTTTTTGTTTGAACCATTCTCCATAACATTTTCTCGGTAATTTTTTATTAGGTGAGAGGATTCGGGCCTCGACACAAAGAAATATGGATGCCGCTGACTTCACGACCTCATGAGGGCATTTTCGATAGAATTCATGTCAAAAAGGAGTTTAAAGAAGTGGCTGCTTCTCACAACCCAGTGAACAATCTAAGAGGGTAAATTCATTACGAAATAATTTTACTATTAAATACATTACTTCAGTTTCGTATGGTTGGTAAATTAGTATCATGAGATTAGTAGAAATATTCCTTTCTTCCCTCTAACTAGATGACCAAAATAATACCAGATACCTAGTGTATCAGAATGTCACAATGCCATAAGTATGTTAACCCATCCATTTTGAGTCTACCAGTTTTCGACGGCCCTAGCCTGAATGAGTCGAAACGAAATTTAGAAGCCACACATAGGTAATATTGTTGTTTTTGCAGAATATTCGAATCGGAGCAGCAAAGAAAATACAAGATTCCCTTTACTTTAACTTCTTTGGCGACCTGGGACCACGGAGAGTTCTTCCACTTGGCGCCGTTCCCGCCGAACCCGTACCAAACGAACATCGCCCCATTCATGTACTGCAGCGACTACTGCCACATCGCACAAGGAACCCACCCGTACTGCGTCATCAACCAGTTCCCGAAGGAATACCCACCGCACCAGAAGTGTGTGGAGAGGTTTATTGTGTCGAGAGATTAGCATGCTCTAGTTGGAAAAATAAATACTTTACGGTACATTTTGTTGTTTTGATGGATTTTTCCTATTGCCTCTATGGTTTGAAATATTACATGGGATATGTACCCTTTTATGTTTATGGGACCACCGAATTGTTCTTCAGTGTGATATGTTACATTTTGCCTAAAAAAAAGTATGTTTTAAAACAGATCCCTTAATTCAATACTTGATACAGGAGTTCAAAATATAAATTCTACAAAACAAAGAAAATCTTATTGTTTGTATATTTGTATTTATTGAAGGTTTAAATTATGTAGATAGTTTGTTTACAACTATTGTACGATTACATTGATAAGTAGAAAAGCGCCTTGGTTTCTTACCTGAAAACAAATAGGAGGTATACTTAGAGTATACATAGAAAAAAATCTGGGAGGGATAGAGTACGCCTATCGAGTATGAACTGTAAGCACGGATATGAACAGTCCGAATATTTTCAGCGCCTTCGTTTAGTTTCAAATGGTTATCGGAGCTGATTATTTTTCCCGGTAAAAATAAGAAATTTGATAGGAGAACATTTTGAAATGTGCAGTGATAAGTTGCAAACATGACTCGAGGAACAAATCCAAAAAGAAAAATGTTATTGATTTCACTTCCCATACAAAATCTGCCAAAATTTGCTTACGCTTGACATAAAGGGAGCGGAGCGATGCGCGTGCTCTATGTATATTTATTCTCTAAGGAGGTATATTATAACGGGCGCTCTCAAGGTCAACATACCCAGCCGCATGTGCTGGCTACTGTACAACATAATCTGTCGTAAAGCAGATAATAGAAGTCAAGCACTTACTGGAAGGAATTTACTTTCACATCGTCAGCAGCAGTGGTTCTTTCAACGCAACCCTTATAGTTCTGTAATATAACGTGATAAATGATAATATATAAAATCTGAAGTGAATCTTTATTAAAATATTAAGGTTGCCTGGTAGTAATTGCTACTCAGCAATAAGGCCGCCTACATGTACACTTTCTTTGCTTATTGCGACTTATACTGTACTGTTTTTTTTTATAGAGTGAAATAAAATAATTCGTCGACTATGGTTCCCACTAAATGAATATAAAGTTTACTTTACCTTATGCTTTGTCACGAAACAGCTTGCGCATCTAGGTTTGTCACACTCGCACCAAATTTTGATCTTCTGCAAATATGAAAAAAATAAAGGAAATAAGTTTTTCAGTGTTTGTGTCCTATATCCCCGGCCCCGGCCGTGTTCACCTACCCGTGATATTCAGTTTTCTCTCTAAAGTTTTATTAATAATGCAATGAAATCGAAAAAAATACTTATTTTATAAGATAATGGTATTCGAAAGGTTAAAATCATTCACCTGTTTTCGGACTTTTGTTGCCTGGTGAAGTTCTGTATCGGCCTAGAAAAAAAAATAAAGAAAAATCTGATAACCTGTTTTAATAGGGTAGACAGTTAGCTAAAAGCTTAGAGCAACGCCGGCCTTCCGTTGCTCTAAGGCTAAAAGATTGTTATTTTATATATTCTTATTTTGTGTAAAGTCAACGGTTCCTTTTAAAATGATAATGTCGAGTTTTCCGCTCGCATCACGTCACGGTTGCGGGTTTGAATCCCAGTCAGTTCAAAGTCAAAGTAATAATGTTTTATTCATCATAAATTTCTTTAGGAACAAATTACGTCAGATCTGTTAAACAAGCTTTGCTGAAACCAAAGCCAGCTCTCGTCTCAAGACAATGTATAGGAGCCAGCAAATGCGGTTGGGCATTCGCTAGTGCGAAATTCACCCCTACCACTACGGAATAAATCCGTCGTAATATGTCCAGACGTATGGGCTGGCTACTGTACAAGTCAAAAAAATATCACTTTGTGTAACCTTTTTCAACAGAAGATGTATCCTGTAAATTCGTCAGTGCCGACCCCTATTCAAAGATGAAGTCTTTACACAAGCGAAGTGGGTAGACGGCTCGATAATTCAGGGATCTGGGGCCTGTTTAATAAACGTGACAGGCGACAGGTGACAGGCGACAAGTGACAATCCGACATTTTGACAATTTCTTGTTTAATAAAGATTATCCCTGACAAATTTGTCACGGTGGAAAATCTACAAATATGTCGACTTGTCGCGACATTTTGACATATTTCTGTTTAATAAACAATTTCTCTTGACAGGCGACAGGTGACAATTTGTCCGGAAAAACTTGTCAAATTTGTTTTATTAAACACTAAATTGTCATGACAGGTGGACATATTTGTCAAATTGTCGGAGATTTTCGACAGGCAACCGCACCCAATGTCAAAGCAATTCGGCAGTTACATTAATATGAGTAATCACAAGTGAAAATTGTGTTAACGTCGTCAACGGATAGCAGTAATAGTAGCAGAAGAAGAATAAGATGAATATTCTCAATTTTCAAACGTCTCTATTTTCATAAATAAGACCTAAAATTGTTAATTTGACATCCATTACAAATAGCAAACATAAATAAAAGTTGAAGTTGATTACCAAAGTGAATTATAATATTTTTAAAATATTACCCTCATGTTCTCCCATTAGTATGCTCCGATATTATGTTGTGACAAATATGTCAGAAAAAGTGACAAATTTGTCAAAGACTATGACAATTAAGTCAGAGAATGTTTCCTTAGACTCGACAGGTAAAAATTGACAATTTTTGCCTTTATTAAACGGATCTTTATCCTGACAATTATGTCAATATTTACCTGTCGCATTTGGACATAATTGTCATGTTTATTAAACGGCACTTGCCGCGACAATTCGACTTATTTGTCAAAAAGTGACAAAATTGTCGGATTGTCACGTTTATTAAATAGGCCCCAGGGTTTATGAAGCATCTCGAAGCTAACACCACAGAAGAAAATAATAGTACTAACCCGTACAAAAAGGACACACCCTCCCGCGCCAAAATGAGTTCCCCGCCCGATATAGCGCCCCACGCCTCGCACCCCGCAGGCACCGCGGGACCCCGCCGGTGGTGTTCGTTGGTGGTTTACATATCGTCATTGACGTGTAATTGATATTCAGTTGTTATTTAAAAAGAAGCAGGTTGTGAAAATGCGTTTTCTGTATGGAGTGACCGCCCAGTACAAAAGTAGGTACTAAATTGATACATACCATGTCATTATAGTAATTTCGGCCACAAGTGCATTTAGTGGCGTCGCAAATGCTGGCCTCTTGGCCTGACGGAGTCATTTATTTAGGGTTTTGTATTTGCTCCCATTCCTTGAGACCCTTTTGGAAATCCTTGTTTTTCTGTTAAAAAAATGTATTTAGTAATCATCAATAATTTGTTATGAAAAATGTCTGTGATAACATTAAATAAAAATAAAAAAATCCCCGCCATAAACCGTGATCCTTTCAACAACTATAAATGAGCTGATAATCTTCAAATGGCTGAAAATATTTTCTTGGATCTATAAGAATACTCGATTGTAACACCGTGTAAACAAAAAAAAAACTAGATCAAAATCGGAGCATCCGTTTAGACAGTGGTTCCCAAAGTGGACGATAACGCCCCCTTGTGGGCGGTGAAGGCTTCAAAGGGGGGGCGGCAAGAGAGCCAGAAAAAAATGGGGGCGTTGTAGAGGCTTAGCGAGCGATTTGTGATTTCACAAGATACCTACCTATTTTTTATTTAATTTATTGAAATTCTAACGGCACAACATACATATCTTAGTTAGGTACCTTTCACTTACTTATTTAGCTTATAAATCTGTCTACAAACAAACAAAATAAAAAGACTACAAACACACTTCCGCATTTAAATAGCTATTAGAAATTTAATACATAGATCGCGAGCAAACATGTTTCAACAATTGTATCCATCGGCTCACTTCTGGTTCTTACTTGTTCAGTACCTACGATTGAGTGCTGAATGAGATAATCGAGTTTGTATAGGTCGCGCCAAACTTCTAGTCCGCTCTGTAGGCTTACTACGTAAGGCGCGAGAAGCTCGAGAAGCTCTCAGACGCGACATAATGACAGATTTACTATGGTTCTTCATTATGGTTCGTTTGACAGCTTCTCGCGCCTTACGTAGAAATCTCTGCTTAAATTCAGACTAAAATAAAGACAACACAGATAAAATTTATTATTAAATTATTATTTTTTAATTCTGTTTGGCAGCTATAGTCCGTAAGAGTTAGGTAACTTGAGGCCAGAGCGCCGCTGTGCAAGCACAACCTACTGTAGGGACTACTATTTGGTATTTTGTGCTACTGCGCTCATGTCTCAAGCTAACTCTTGCGTGTAAATGTTTAATTTCCGCCAATACATAGCGCACAATGATTTATTTCATTTCATAGTCGTAGTGGTCTTAAATGAGCTTATAATATGGGGGGGCTTTTACATTTTTTTAAAGTGGGCGGTAGATAAAATATTTTTGGGAACCTCTGGTTTAGGAGCTACGATGCCACAGACAGACAGACAGGCACAGACAGACAGACACACACGTCAAACTTATTACACCCCTATTTTTCGTCGGGGGTTATAAATAGGGTTATAAACTTTATCTTTGTGAATATTGCCTTTTAATACATTCACATAGTCAGTCAGAATGTCTTGTCTTATAAGAAACTAAGCTTTTTATTCGTGGTAGCGCCCAATTTGCAATCATAATCGTATTGTTTGGTCTGTGCAGAACTTTCCGACGGCTTCGCACGGGAAAATGGTTATTGTGGGTTATCGCTAAGTATATTATGAATGTATTATAGGTACATATTATAAACATTCTTCTTAAATCAGTTTATCTATTACAAGAAACCGCATCAAAATCCGTTGCGTAGTTTTAAAGATCTAAGCATACATAGCGAAGCGACTTTGTTTTATAATATTATGTTGTGATAATGACTACACTTTGGTCTATGCAGTACTTACCCCTAAACACGATTTATTTTGGCAATCTGTTTTCTTCTCCGGGTCACGGCAAACCTGAAAATACAACAACTTAAAAGTCGTTAGCATATATTTCAATACTAGCGACCCGCCCCGGCTCCGCACGGGAAAATGGTTATTGTGGGTTATCCTTAAGTATATTATGTATGTATTATACATATAAACCTTCCTCTTGAATTCCTCTTTCTACTAAAAAAACCGCATCGAAATCCGTTGCGTAGTTTTAAAGATTTAAGCATACAAAGGGACATAGATGGGGACATAGGGACAGAGAAAGCGACTTTGTTTTATAATAAGTAGTTATTGTCCATCTTACATAAAGTAGACACAGTAACCCCCCACCCCCCTTATAACCCAGTTGAAATATGTGAGAGGACACGAAGAAAACTTTCGACACTCCCATACAAAATTGTTTTATCGTTTTTTTTTGCAATTTGTATGGTTACTTTCTTTTACTAAGTAATATGTATGTATATTGCAAGTATTAGTCCATCCTAAGTATAGCATTTTATATAATGTAAACATTTGCGTCTTGCCTGTTTGTCATATACGGCAGACATGTGTAGCCGGCTTAAGACACCCAATGGCGGATCACACGGCTTTTGTTTAGTACAAGTCCGGTGAAGCTTGATCCGTTGTACCTTTTCGACTCAAGCATAGGTCAATTAAAAAAAAAAAATTATTTAGTCGCCTTCTACGACACCAAAATGGAAGACATGGGAAGATAATCTATTATTCTACTTCACTGTATAGAAGCAATAAGTATTATAAAAAAATATAGTAGATATCGCGTTATGTAAAAAGAACGCTGGAGAAAGTGGGGTTATGCAAATCTCCTACTGCGCGCTAGACTGCCAGTAGGCTTACTATGTAAGTAGCGACAGGGCCGAGAAGCTGTCGCTTCGTACTTAGTAAGCCTATTGCGTTATTTTTACGTGACACGACTTTTACCTTAGGACATATCTGTTCGAGGGGCACTACTCCTCTGTGCTTCAATGGCGGCAAGCACTTCGGATGATGGAAGCAGTTGAGGGGATCCAAGCAAGGCGCGCTCGGTCGGCAGGGCCAGAAGCAGGGCATGAAGTAGGGGAACGCGGGGGTCGGGGGGCGACAGCAGGGATCGTGGGGGCATTCCCGCGCCATCATTGGCTGGAATACGACGGAAGCTGGCTTCAACTTTATCATTATAATAATAAGAACACATTTAATAATAAATAATAACAGATTTTCGGGCGTCTATTCACAGCAACAACTTATTGCCGTCGTGCACAAAGTTTGAGAACCGATTTTAGTGAGAGCCAATGTATAACTATTACAATTAAATTAGTAAATTACAAGTACTTAAATCAGCTCGTCTCGTGGGTACATACTTGGACATTTGTGGTGGAAAATATTCTAAACGTACCTTTTGCAAGTCGGAAGAACATCGCGGTGTTATCTCGACCTAAAAAAATAGAGTAGAATACCATCATCACATCTTCATAAATATTTTCTTTCTTGATATCCTCGCTGTTAGCAACTTACTCGTACTTATATCATACTCTTATCAGAGCTTTGACGGCCTCATAGCCTAGTTGGTAGTACGTCTGCCTACGAAGCACAGGGTCGCAGGTTCGAATCCCGCCCAGGGCAAACATTCGTGCGATGAGCACTTGTGTTTGCCTTGTGTCTGGATGTTGTATATTTATATATGTATGTATATTATATCAGCTGTCTGAAACCCATAGTACAGGCTCTGCCTAGTTTGGGGGTCAGATGGCCGTGTGTGAGATGTCCGACATATTTATTTTATTTAAATACTTTATCTAAATATTATTATAAAAGCTATCAGGCTATAGTTTAGTGTGGGTCGGTCGACTTCAAAAATAGGCGTGTCCTATTTTCCTCACGATCTTTATTTACAGCTTATCCATATTATAGTACCATGAGAAATAGTTATGTTGTAGATAATATTTTTTAGAACAACAAGATTAAACTACAATATAATTATAAAAATATTATGTATAATATTTTCGTTTGTACTTACGGGTGGAGGTTTGTATACTGGTTTTCGTTTAAGTGTTAACTGAAAAGTTAAAAATATGTATCAGGTAAGTACCTGCTTTATATTTATTTTAAATGCTTGTGTTTCAAATAAGGTAGATCTTATTTGTAAACTATCTTTCCGCCCAGTGGCGCCGCTCGCGTAAACAGTTTTTCCGAGAATTTCCGGGAATGAAAAAAACAGTTTTTTTGGGAATGAAACATTCTCCCGTGGTAAAAAGTAGCCTATGTGTTAATCCATGGTGTCGGCTACATTTTATTAAAATCGCTCCAGCCGTTAAGACGTGAAGAAGTAACAAACAGACACACTCACAAACTTTTGCGTTTATAATATTACTGTGATATGGACAAGTGACAACATTACCTGTTGGACAAAATTAGTGTTGGACAAAATTATTCGTTGGACATCTTGTATTTTGAACATAAGTCGCGCAAATGTATTGATTCATGTATAACGAGAGGCTACATTAATATGATAACGTCATTTTGATTTCAAAAACGTTGTCCGAAAGACACTACTAGAGTTGATTGATTAATAGTTCTTATTGTCACTAAAATCATGACATGGTTCCTTATAGAAAAAAAATACTGTCTTTTAGTTTCAGAAATATGGTAGGGGACCTATATAAGTAAAAGTAAAAAAAAGAAGTGCGTCTTGTATAAAGTTTAAACAGATAGAAAAGACACGCTCTTCTCCTTAACGGGGTGAGCGG
The DNA here is from genome assembly GCA_948473455.1 of Teleiodes luculella. Taxonomy (NCBI): domain Eukaryota; kingdom Metazoa; phylum Arthropoda; class Insecta; order Lepidoptera; family Gelechiidae; genus Teleiodes; species Teleiodes luculella. Next base: position 5,174,500 of record OX419596.1, read on the forward strand.
AGACATTTATACTCGTACCTAAGGCGATATAAAATATTCGTAAAGGTTTTATGTTTTGTTTCATTATACTACATGGAGTGTGACCTAGCTCAAATTTAAATGTTTATATACTTTCTCGTATAGTATAATTAGAAACAAATATGTATATTGTATTTAGGATTATTTAATGACGTATTTCAAGTTTCTAAGTTAATTTTGATATATTTAATTAGAATTTTTTTATTATGTATTTTGCAGTGCCCTGACAGGGTTTATGTGTGAGTCAAATCTTTGTCTGTACATCTTAATGTAACCACATGGTGCAATAAATAAATGATTATGACTGTACTAACTCTCATCCCGAAACAGCAGTCAGGAGGTGGAGGGGGGACGAAGGCGGTTAGCTGAAACACACTAAGTTGATTTAAAATTGCTAGTACAGTAGCCAGCACATGCGGTTGGACATGTTAACCTTGGAATTTTGTAGTGCAAATATCCAACCGCATGTGTTGACTTCTGTACTTTAATTCGTCTAAAATACCTTGCATATATCGAGAAACATGCTAGCCGTGCTAGCCGTAAAGGCGAATGTATATTTTAAATTAATTTATAAGAATTAATAATTTCGCGTCTATCTTTTCCCGTGGGAATGAGATATTTCTCCACAGTAAAAAGGTGCCTGCGTATTGATCTAGTGTACAGACTGTCTCCGTTACAACATCATTTCTCCAAATCAGTTCATTAGTTGAAGTTTGAATGTAGAAAACTCAACCAAACTTACAAATATACTTTCTACTAAGGAAGTAAGATTTCTGGTGCCTTTAGATTTTGTTTAAAGGTATGTAGGTACGTCTGATTCTCGCAGTATAGGTTTTGATTATTGGAGCCCTATTGTGGTAAGATTAGACAACAGTAGTTCGAACTCACCCCACAAGTGCATTCCGCCATGCAAGGCGGTAAGGGCGGGTCACAAGGTAGGGGTTCTACGCAGGTCTCAATGCAAACCGGCGGGGCCGGCGGCGGCGGCGGCGGCGGGGGTGGGTTTGGACACACCTCAGAACCGCGACAAATATGCTGGAATAATAAAAAAGCTATACAATAATAGGCGGCGAGCGCCCCGTTCTCCTGATGATTGCTGGCTCCATCTATAGGGTCAAATCTCGGACACACATTGACGTGATTTGTCCTTTCAGTATACAAATATACAGGGTTACTTTTTAATCAGTGCACAAATTTTGTGTACACAGTCAGTATCGTTACTAGATCACATGAGACGAAAAAAAAATTTTTTTTTTTTTACAAAATTTTGACACTATTTTTAACCCATTTAGAGAACGAATTTCAAAAAACGCCAGAATACGTGTCCTATTAATTATGCCAATGAGTGTTTATACGAAGTATCAAGAAAATTGGCGCGTAAATATTTTTTTTCCATACAAAATTTGGTACCAATTTTATGCATAAAATGGCAATATTTCGATTTTTTTGTATGAAACGTGATAAAATAAAAATATACGGGTGTTTTTATTTTCTTTAATCTATGCCTACCTAAAATTTGTGCACTGATTAAAAAGTAACCCTGTATAGTGCATTTTTTGTAATAATTTGTTGTGTTAAGTTAAGATTGACGATGAATTTTCCATAGATGGAAAGGTCTGTAGTTAAAATTCTGTAGCTGGAAAGGCATGTCGTCGAAAGCCCACGTAGATAAAAGGTTCCCTCGGCGAAATATCCGTAGGTGAATTATTCTGCTGGGGAAACGGGAATAAATGAATTGTCCTGTCGACGAACATTCCAATGACGAATCGGTGTTAGGAGAAAGGTTGCGGAATCCGGGACATTTACAGGCCAGTATGAAGCAGTGCTAAGTCAGTGACAGCCCCCCTCTCACACTCCCAAGGGATTGGTCCCTTCAGGTAACAGTGCTCGTACCCGCCGGCGTGGGCGCGGCCAGAACCAAAATCAAAATTGAAAATCAGAGACGTAGCCATGTTTCACGATGTTTTACAGTATCAACGCGCTAGGCCGAAGTCCAAGCCTCCCTCGAGCCGCCCCTAGACGCGTTGGTACATGACTTTTTTTGGGGTAGAGTCTCCCGCTCCCCCGCAAGTCCGGTGAAGCTTGATTGGTCGTACCTTTTCGACACAAGCATAGGTCAATTCAAAGTGCTTGCTTGTTTATAGTCCGGGTTTCAAGATTAACCTCACCAATTCTAGTGTCAGAATTATCAAGCCGCCTATCGCTTCTGACATGACTCGTGCAACGACTGCATCCGTTCATAAGTTTACACGTGCCTACAAATTGGAATTAAAAGCAATACATACTTGTTTAGCTATAGTGCACATGCCAACCGCCCCGCAGCCGCTGCCGCTCTGGTTGTGACACACTAACGGGTCAGTCGCCGGACTGCAGGGATTCTTGCATTTTGATATACAACGTGGCTTCTTAACTGGACCACTGTCCTGTGGAAATACAAATTAACTTGACAGAGATCTGTGGAGATTGAAGACCTTGTTTAGATTTTGTAGACTTGAGTAACCGCAAGTGTCCGATCCGAATAGAAAAATTGGAAGAGATACAGACGCATTAATCTCTTATCAATTATTAAGTAAAAAGTAATTTCTAGCGGTACAATTTTACTCAGTAAGTAAAATCCAAACTTATTCACTCTTATAGATGTTGCAATCACAATATTTTTATTTTTTTCCAGCAGAACGGAAACCGGTTGCCGTGTGGTTTCCAGCTTAAATAATTGACAAACCTATGATTATTGTTGTGTTGACACAGGCGAACAACATAACCCACATAATGGGCTTCAGTACAATCTAGGTAGGCACATCATTTTGAGATTCCCTACTGGCTTGCCAAGCATGGAGATTATACCGAGTACAACCTTTATTTATGGATAGTTAATAAAAGTAGTGTTCTGTGGTAGACCTACTGGTAAACAAGAGACGTGGATCCTGGGCACCCGCGGAATTAACGCGCATGTTGGCGCCCCCACTACTGGCGCCCCCAAGCGGATGCTTCCACAGGTGGAGTGGCAGACAGACCGCGGGGGCGGTGGCGCCGGTGGCGTGCAACACGAAGTGCAAGTCGCGCTGAAACCGCACTGAAAGATGAAGCTGTTGTTATAATCGGACCATTTCTAAGCGAGATTTGACAGCTGCCAAATTCATGCCTTCACAGTATCAAAAAGTTATGCCCCCATTTCATGGGAGACAAAAGACAGAAAACGACAGGGATGCAGACATGCATTAGAATGAGATACAAATACACTGCGCTCACTCTTGCGCATAACTGCGTCCCTTTCGTCTTCTGTCTTTGACTACCGTGAAATACTCTTGAATACCTTGTCTGTCTATAGTCATAAGGAAAAAATAACTGTCAAATATAGCTTCTTAGCGTTACCCGATTGTAGTTAATCCAAAGGGTCCTATAAATACTACCACAGATTAATAAATCGTTGCTACGTTCTAGTAGGTACTTATGAGATCCTCGAGTTACTCATTTGAACCGAAAGAAGTCTGGAAAATCTTTTTATTTATCGCGGCGTCCTAGTGAAGGTCGCGGGAAGCCGCCGTTGCTGGATGCAACTTTTCGCAGAACCGGTCGCCGTAAAAATACTTGGGGGGCTCTTGTTAGGTTGTTAGTAGATACGCGGAATTAAATATTAATCTGCACGTCTTTAGATAGGTATTCATATTCCACAGAGCTGGATGCCGATGCCAATATTTTTAAAATTTATGATAGTGCGACGTGTCTGATCAGAATAGGATATTTATTTCCAATATTGTCAAATTAGATCGATGTAGTAAAGCTTCTAGTGCAAAAATCAACACAATATTGTATAGGGACAGAAAAAACATGAGGAAAAGAGTAGAAAAAAAGCAGCTTAGCTCTATATTGGGGCAAAAAAGAATGCATGAGGAAATAACAAGAAGTTCTACTTATACTTTTGATAAATAATGCTTAGACAAAAAACAATAACAAAATTCCTTTGGATACATACGTTACTAAACCTTAGCGAACTTGGAAGGTCGGTGATGGACTGCAAAAATAAAATAGAATTCATCAGAATAACAGTTAAGAATTTGAATAAAAAACAGAGAAATGAGACATTTTTACCTTATACCTGCAACAACCTTTTGTACAGGATTTGCGGCAGCAAACCTGCACAATTGCTGTTTGATGAAAAACTGGTTTCTCGTCATCTTTGCGGTTTTGCTTTGTTGGTCGCGACTGCTTAGATCCAATGACGGCTATACTTGACATTCCGAATAGATTGTGCTCTTTGTCCAAACGGAGGATAGTCGACAAACATTTTTCACCGACATTTTGATGGTTTACAAGATCTTGATCCGAATCTTCTTCTGCTATAGAGCTGGTGGTTGATCTTGCTGAACTCACAGAAGGTGTACTGGAAATAGTTTAAACTATTTTGTAACTTTAGTTCTAAGGGTTACAATTGTTATTATATAACGTCGATTCAATTACTTGAAACAGGTACCTTTGATATTTCATTTTGGTGGAAAACGGTCTATCTTCTTTTACCCCCTATTTTTGCACCTGTAAGTGCGTTAACCGTTCTGGAAGAACATCATTCTCTACATTTTTATTTACTATAACTTATTAGATATTTTATTGTAATTTAGTCACCTGGAGTCAGGGTAACCGCTCTGGTCTTCGCTCAGCCACTTCATCTTGGTCAATTTTAATACTTTTGGATTATCATACTTGATATAATCTTCTTGATCTGAAGTTTCGCTCTCTTCACTGGATTCACTTGTGGGCTAAAATAATATAACGCATGAACAATATAAATGTTATCTGTTAACTTTCCATACATTATAGCAATTACACTTGCAGCTTGTATAGAAAATGATTACGTATTACCTTATTATTTTTGTTATCACAGTTTCTGGCTTCCACTAGTTCATGAACAGCCTTAGATCTTTCCACCTGAATTGGCTCCACGATGTCGCCGTTGCTCTTAAACATTATCATTATATAATAGGTATTTAATATTTGTCACAGAACCAACTTAAATTGGTTGCGATATGGTTTGGTTTTGTTTCGTTCGGTTGTATTAGTTGATTTTCAGCTTAGAATTGGACTAATGTATAATAGAAAGAGCAGCAGCGTTCACCTGTTTTATTAACAGTTACTGCAAACCCTGCATCAGGATTATGGGTCCACCTTCCGACCAAGCGAAAGGTCAACAGTAGTCGAATGGCAGGTATAAACTGGTGGTTGCTGTTTAGTAATAGCAACGACCGATAGAGGCTTGTCCTCGTTTCAGAACAAGATGCACTTCGGATCACTGAAAGAAGTATAGTCAGAGAGTCAATTTCAGGACGGGGTTTATAGCTTTGAAGAATTGCAATATCTACCTCTTCTTCGGCGTTGCTGTCAACGGGATTTTCATTCTTATCTGTATTAGGGTTACTAGGCATTCCTTGGTTGACGAGGCACACGTATGTCAGGTACACACTGTGTTCAGAGGCACTGCTGGGACCGTTGGAGAATATCGGTATCCGCGTGGTGTCTACAGACATCTCCGATTTGCTGTGTTGGGTGTTGTCTTGTTCCATTTTAAAAAAGGTTCATGATTTTCTGTTCAAATTGTTGCAATGCAACGCCATTCCTGCATGTTTCATAATTTTTATTTATAAATTTGGATTAAAAAAATATGATTTGTTTAAAAAAGGTTACATTGACAGCATTTTTCTGTTTAAATCTGACGTTTTATTTTTATTCTTCTGACAGCCAGGTTTATTTTTGAAAAGTATCATAATTTCCATGAGGTCAAGGTCCATGTATGAGTATATTGATATGTGATAGGCGTGAATATGATTCGATAAGCAGAACATCCGGCTGGTTGGTTGAATGGAAGACTGTAAACTTAGAGTAGGTATAAATAAAAATTTGGCCTTTCGAAAATCTCTATTTGTACTCTAAGGTAACTAAGTTCCATGCATGCAAGTTTTCCAGCGAGAATAAGAACTTCTCTACAAAAGTAGGTACACATGTAATTTATAATGAGCATGAATATGAGCTGAATTACTAAACTCCAGCTCTGTTGCTTTTTATCTCGTTATGATATAGGCTCGAAGGACCACTATGTACTGGATATTGTCGCTGATTTAGATCCGGCTCGAAGGACCACTATGTACTGGATAGTGGGCGCTTAACACAAACCACCGGACTACCCAATGCGTACACAAAACAATAACACTTAAAGAACTAAGACAATTGTTACTTGAGAAGTGTTATTACAGTTTAAGTGAATATTTTGATTGACATAAAAATTACCATATGACAACATTATCTTTACATTATCTCAACATTATTATTAATATCTGACATTTAAAATTGGACGTTTATTTTATTATTATTTTTTAAGTTATTCTAATGCTGTTGTTTTTATTTGTTTTGCATGCTTTATGTGTTATGTAATTTTGATAACGGTATATCTAAAATATTTCGAACACAAATGTATTTTTGTTAACGAATAAATAAATAAATAAATAAAAACACGGTTGGTTCTTGGAGGAACAGTATAATTTCTTAAAACTCATTCTTTAGTCAGATTTAGTAATTAAATACAGATATTTTTTGTGAAAAATGTGTGACATTATCAGATTAGGTAGTAGGTAATTTTTCCCATGACACGGAACCTACTGACCGAGTACAGTGGTCGCTCAGGCGTACTTACACATTCTGTTATTGCGGAAATGTGAGCAGTCATAGAAAACCCCATTAACAATACCTATTTGCTAATGTTTGGTAGAAATTTTGAGCTCAAATTAAAAGAACATTATCTATTTACTCTACGATGTAACACTTGTATGAATTGAATCAGCTTAAAGATGTCCTGACAGAAATGTTCCCCAAGTATCTCCACATCGTGTTCCTGTGATTTAGCAGCTTTCTCACCAGATTGTCAGTCCAGCTAGTGGAGTTCTGCCCATGCATGGTTTTGATGTGTCGTGATGCATTCATGCTTTATGCGAGATACTTCTGTAACGTTGTACGATAGACGTTACGTCTTTATACAATTTTAAATCATCCCTATTTTTTTAGCCTAATTTGTTATATTTTAAACTTATAATTACGAACTTAGAATACTTATAAATATTTACAAATTTTATTTAATTATAATTATTTTTTAATACAGAAACCATAATTGGCAAATAAAAAAAAATGTTATTTATTTGTGCACCAGGTATCGAGAAGTTGTTGTTTGTTGTCATTAGTTTTTGGTGTTCACTTTAATGAAAATTTGTGCATCACAAATTAAATAACACACATTATTTAAATGACATTGTTCAACGAATAACTATACGAGTATAAATAAACATTACTACTGGAAAATGGCAGCGACGAGTATCTTCTATTTGTTTGAACTCTTGACCGGTCGAGTGCTGAGTGTGGCTATAACCACAAATTATAAAATGGCGGCAGTTGTGATGGTGTGAATGACATCAACACCATGCTGGTACCTTCACATAAAACAAAAGAATTAAAACATAACAGATTTCGGAGAAGATATCAATTAATCGTTACAGTTCGGTTCACATAATACATAAACACATTTTTAGACATTTACTTAAAGTTAGCTCTGTTTGAAATTTGATTTCTTTTTTTTCGCTATCACTGACGTCTAATTCGGATGATTAAATAATCTCAGTAATGCAAACTTAAATTACTCTGAAAGGCTTCGAGTACAGTTATTTAGAAAAGTTTTTCGTCTATTGTTCATATACTTAATCAACCCTATCCAGCCCTTCCAAACTTCAATAAAATCAGACCAATCATTTTTTTTCTTATAATATTAAGGATATCGGTAGCAAAACTGAGCAAATATTTAAAAAGTTTCTCATAACAATCAGATTATGATATTCTCCAATTGCCCAAGTAAACATAGAATAAATTTGTATTGTATTTTTGTATCTCTAATAAATAATCGTATAATATGATATTTTTTGCTCAAATATTAATTAAAAATCTGACAATAAACACTTCCGTGCACGAAAGTAGTAAAAAAAGTTATGAATAGGTTGTAAACGCCAATCTAACGCAAACGGCTGCTACATGGTGATTCCGGTGATTCACACTAAGGCAGGGGTCGTCAACTCTCTGCATAAAAATACTATGCAATGTTTTTCAAGCAGTTTTGAAACAAATACCTACCTATTGTTTATTTCTTCTTAAGCTTATTTGTAAGGAATAATTTTGAATTATACATAAAATAAAGAAAGAAATAGTGAATCATTTGATGAGTCGCCCTTGTTCTACGATTTGTTGTATGAAGAATTGCTACAATATGTCAGTAAAGCTCTTCAATAAATTATCCTCTATGGAAGCTCTACCCAGAAATAAAAATAGGTTAAAGCATTCATTTTGGTTTTTGTTTATGTAGTTCCTAGGCATGATATTGCTGCTGCTGATGTATTTTTGTCGAAGCCAAAGAATAATAAAATTAATTCACTTTCCTTAGCACACATTCTGTCCGATTATACGACCACTACATAATTAAGTTTAATGTCGAAGCTTGCACCTCAGAGACTGACATATCCCTCAAGATTACCATCCCATCCCAGCTATCCTATTGTATACGAACGGGATATATGCTTAATATTTTTCGCAATTTCCTGCTTGGTTGCCAGGAAGAGATTAATATCTCTACTAATAAGGCTGCCTATTCACTCCTTGCTCTAAAATTACGTCTGTCTTTAACTGAGTATTATTGTTTCAACATGACTTACAAGGGTATACATACATTACTTTTTTAAATAAATCTATCAAATGAAAATGTTGTCGACCCCTGAATCAAGTTGGTAGAGTCAAAGCCTTTATACTGGTATCATTTAATGTCGATCCGGCGCCGGTTGCCATACGCGTTCTTTCTAACTTCAAATTCGTATGAAATACCTAGCTACTTAATCGTATTATAATTATTTGAAAGGAATTGCCTAGGTGTTTATAATTTTTTTTTTTGAAACATGAAAGTTTGTACAAATTTTGTGATATTGATTTAAGAAAATTACTTTTGTTAATTGTTTTGTAAAACCAGTGAAAATGACTGTAAATACGTGCACGTTATTTTTATGTGCCTTAAGTGTAATAAATACAGTATATGGACAGTTTGGAAGTAAGTTAAAGCATTTTATTAACTTCTTATTCTTTCAGCGAACTTGTTAAGTTACCTTGTATAGTGAAAATTCCGGCTGAAAATCAGCGTTACTCGCTCACCTCGCTGGTAGCTATAGCATTATGCTGAGATGGGACGGTGGAACCTTTTTAGCATAGTTTAAAATGTTGGTATTGTTAAAGAGCTTTTCTGTATATTCTTCATCTGCTTGTTTCTACTCATGTTTGTTTCTGAGTTGTTATACGTCTTTGTTTTTGTATATATTGTTTCATGTAAAATTATGCTAAATAAAACAATATTCTATTCTACCA